>PVKE010052321.1:0-10354 GCA_004027555.1 Craseonycteris thonglongyai
GGCTGCGCAGGACAGGAACTGGGCCGGGAACCTCCCACATATGGCCCGGCACAAACTGAACTGGGGGCACACCCCAGTTCAGCATGTGGGTCCGCCTGGGCCGGGGCCGGGATTCGATACTCGGTCCTCGGGGCTTCAAAGCGAGCTCTTTACTCGCTGAGCCATCCCAGCTTTCCCGGTTTTATTGTTTTTGACAGAGACAGACAGAGACAGAGAAGGGGGAGGGCCTTGAGTAGTCTCCATAGTTGTATGTCATCAGTTTTCAACATGGTTAAGTTCCACACAGGTGGGTGGGGGCCTTGCAGGACAGGCACTGGGCTGGGGGCCTCCTGCATGGGAAGCACCTCAGTTCAGCATATGGGTCCACACGGGCTGGGATTCAATCCCTGGTCCCCGGGGCTGCAAAGTGAGTGCTTAACCCGCTGAGCCGTTTCTGCTTCCCCAACAATACTTTTATAATAAGAAAAATAAGGTCATCAAAATTGTTAGGTAGGGGAATCCGGGGTGGGTCAGTGGGTTAAGCGCTCACTTGCAGCGCCAGGGACCGGGGATCGAATCCCAGCCCTGGCCCATGCGGAACCACATGCTGAACTGGGAGCTCCCCCAGTTCAGTTCTCCCTGTCTCTGTATCTCTCTCTCTCTCTCTCTCTCTCTCTCTCTCTGTAAAAAATAAATAAATAAATAAATAAATAAATAAATAAAAAATAAACTCCTTTAAAAAAAATTGTTAGGTAAAAATAAAACATTAATTTGGCCAAGTAGAGTGTACACCGAGCAGAGTCTTCATATCAGAAGTTTAAATTCTGGATTGACAGCATTCTCCCCAGGACACAGATTTTTCTTCACTCAGGTGTCTCTTAACACACTCATCTCAAGAAGACAACTCTTTGTGGGGAGCTGGACATGCTTGCTGGAGTAAAGGCAGCATGCTAGGGCACAGGAAATGACTGCCAAGAATAACAGGCAGTATGCAGAGCCCCAGGGCACTGCCAGCACTGACTTACAGATGGAGAGCTGTGACTTGGCAAGGGAGAAGGGAGAGACTCAGGCGGGACACAGGGCGCAGGCACATATGTCCCAGTCCATATGACAATAGAGCCCTGTCCTCCACACCCAGATTGCTCACTGGCTCCCCATCACCAGCCACAGAGAGCTGTGCAGGGCAGGCCCATCCTGCCCACCTCCCCAGCCTCCACTGTACCCCCAAGCCTCTACCTCTGGACATGGCAGGTTTTGCAGAGGCCAGGTTGACCCTGCAGGGGACTAAGTGTAGAGCTGCACTGGAGACCCCACACACACAGAGGAAAGGGCTCCCCAGCCATGAGCACTGATGTGGGGACCCTGTCACCCCCTTCCTCCTTGTACAACTGTAACCCCAGGGTGAACTCAGGCTCTTCACACAGAGGAAGGGGCCCCATAGTAAGTGCCGAGCAGCAGGAAGGCAGGTGCCCAGGTTTCTGTGCATCAGTCCTGGGGAGGGGCCAGGACTTCTATAGTCATGTATCCTGGACACCGCACAGCGGGGATCCAGGTCTGTGCTACAGGTGTGAAGGACAATGGGACCTGGGCGCCTGCCATGCTCCTGCCCCAGGGATTCCACTGAATTAGGGGTCATGGATGCTGACCTTGTTTGCACAACAGCTGGCAGCCAGAGCAGGGCCCCAGGCCAGCATCCAGCATGACCTCCTGGACCCCCAGGGATCTGGAGGCCAAGGACATGTTAGGGTGGGAGGCCAACCACCATAAACTCACTGGACAGGCCAGAGGATGGTGTCCTGGGCATGAGGTCACGAGGATAGAGGTACCACGGGAAGGACAGGCACAGAGTGGAGTTGGGAAATGACTCCTGGTTGTCATGGCAACACCTCATACCCAATAAAGGAGGCGCAAATGTGAGTTGTCGCCAAGGAGACTGTGTCCTGACAAGGCAGTCCCGCCCACACGGCACAGACAAAGCAGGTTATTAGTTTATAGGTTATTACCAAGATTGATAGCCCTTGCACCCCCCCCACTCAGACTTCTGGGAGGTCGGGACCCAGAAATGGTTTGTCATTCTCAGCCTCTCTGGGGTAAAAAAAGAATCTGGAGGTCTTTGAAATGTCCCATTGAGCCGGCTATTCGCCACACCCCTGGGAGAGGAGCTGGAGTATCTAGATGTCAAAGTTCCTAATATGTGCAGCCTCATTTGAGAACCACGTCCCCCCAGTCCCAAAGGTAATGCTAACCCCGCTTGCTTGCCTGGGTAGAATAAGTTGGTCCGGCCTCCCACCAACTTATGTTACCCATTTTTTTTTATTGTTAAATTTATTGGGGTGACATTGGTTGGTAACAATTAGTTTCCAGGTGTACAAATCTACATTACATCACCCATGTATTGCATTATGTGCTCACCACCCCAAATCATGTTACCCTTATCTTGTGCCCATCTATTCCTTGGCTAGTGCCTAGCTTATTTAGGTCAGCAACCCAGCATGACACCCCCAACTGCTCCCACTGTGCATCTCAGGGGCGCTGGGACTGCCCTGCTCACTCTCTTGATCCTTGGGTATCTGGACATCTAACACTCTGCCTTGGGGTCTGTCTCCCTGTCCAAGGATAAAGTAAGGGCTTGGTTTGGAACTCTGCGTGGGACTTACCATGCTCAATGAGGTTGGAACAAGTGGTGGCTGAAGGATACTTGGAAGGCCACTTGCCCATGTGCCTACCCTGGTGGCCCATGAAGGCCTTGCCACAGTTGCCAGAGGAACAAACACAATCTCTGGCTCTCTGTGTGGTTGTGCTAGTGTGTGAGCAAGTTCCACCACTGGCTGAAGGTCCCAGTGCCCTCCTTGGGCTTCTCACTGCTAGGTTCTCTGCTGTACAATGAGGCTCACCAAAACTGGGACTTTTCATGCCTGTATGTGCCCTGCTGCTATAGGAGAACTGAGCCCTTCCAAAAGGATTTCTTTCTCTGGGCGCATACAAGGGGCCTCTCCTTGTAGTGAATTATCTGGTGCTGCCACAGAGCCGCCCACCCCAACAAAAACCTTATTGCTGTACAGGCAGGTGTGAAGTTGATTATACTCAAGGAGGTTGGAGGCCCAGTTGAAGGCGGGTACTGGTATGGGAGGCTTGTCTGCGTGAGGCCTGGCTGCAGGTCCTGTGGAAGGTCTGCACACCCTCCCCACTTTTACAGAAGCCTGTTGGCTAAGTGGGTCTTCCTCTTTACCCAGGGCTAATGCTGAGAGTAGCAACAAAAAGCTACACTCCCTGGTCACACACAGGGGACTTCAGGAGTGAGACCTTTGGTCACGCAGGGCACTAGAGAGGAAGTGGAGTTCACATACAAGGAATCCAGCTCCTTCAAATTGTCAGGTCCTCGGATTGGGGCTCATGCCAAGGCCACAGCCCTGAGAGCCTCTACCCTAGGGAAGTTGTCCAGCTGCCTGCCATCCCTCCACACAGTTCTCCTGAGGGGATTTCCAAGCTCTGTCCTCTGTGAAGATGCCCAGTTTGATCTCAGGCCTCTTTTGAGGGCCCAGGGTAGCTCAGTGGGAATCGGCCTAGAGATTCTTCCATTTTGTGTCCTGGGCTGGAGACTCCATCCTGAGGTTGACCTCCAAGAGAACTGTGCAAGATAAAAAATAAAAAAAAAAAGTTGAGTAGAAATGGAGAAGCTAGCAGTTACCAAGAGAGAAAAAGGTGCCAGGAACCATGAAAGCAAACACCAGTAGCTGAGGCATTCTGAATGGCTTGATTAAATTTGCTCGTGAATCTTGAAAGCTATAATAGAGGAGAGACATAAAGAGAAGCCAGCTCAGTGGGTGAGGTGGTCAGGGGGAGACTCCCTGCCTCTTCAGGCTTGGTTCCTCCCCTATCCTCCCCTGTCCTCTATCACCTGTCTTGGAGCGAGGGAGGGGGTTAGGACGAAGTCCAGCACTTGACCAAGTTTTTCAATGTGGCTGCATAGATTCAGCCCAGGATGCATGGATTTTCTACCTAGGCCTGTTTCCCCATCTGTAAAGTGGGAAAACATGGGCAACCACCTCATGGTGGGTTGTCACCTCTGGCTCTTTCCAAGTGGCCCCAGATCTACATTTAAAGCCCTGCAGTGGCTCTGGATGCTAAAATTTTCAGACTCCTAAAGACCTGAAAGTTTCCTCTCTTTGAACCCCCATCCCCCCATCTGTGAAATGGAAGGGATGTTGCCGCCTTTCTAGACTTAGAGTGAGAACAAAATGAATCAATCTGTGTAACAGTTTCAGTACAAGAAGGCACTCAGAAAATTGTGGCTGACTTTAGCTAATTTATAAAATGGTTGTCCATTCAACAGACAGTTATAGAACTCTACTGTGTGCCAGGCTTGACACGGCCCCAGCCATCTCCAGCTTTTAAAGATACCCTAGCTGAGGTTCTAGTGAGGATAAAGCTTTGTCAAAACCCTGATCTCAGCAGGCACTTGGCCCCAAGAGTAGCCTCAGACCAGAAGCTCAGAAGCAGCAGTTGGCTCCCTGTAAGCCCAGCCCATCCCTCTAAGATGCAGCCCATCCTGGGTCAGCCAGAGTCAGACCCCCCACCTTCTCCGATCCAGAACAACAAACCAACCCCACCTCGGCCTGCCCAAACCTTAAGTGCATCATTGGCGCCCCAAGAAGGCTGCTCAAGGTGCCCAGAGGATTCCCATCTTGGTGGTTCTCCAGGCCAGCGAGGTGTCCAGGGTTCCTTCTCCCTTCTCCCCACTTCCCCCCAAAGCGATCTCCAGAGGAGGCCAGGATGCAGACTTCCTCCTGCCTTCTTTAGGGTCTAAAGAAACCAGTCAGAAAGGCTTGTAGTAGCCAGCTCGGAGGCTTGAGGGAAATGTACTTCGCCTGGTGGGGGGGGGGGGGGTCTATGTGGTGAAGAACCCAGCTGGAGAGGAATGAACAAACTTGTCGAGGCTTTACTGAATGTCATGATTACTGTGGAGACCGCCAAGCCTATCCGGTGAAGCTGGAGCCTTTCTGAGATTTGTCATTGCCTTGGAGATGCCTCACATCATTCCACCTTCCAATGATGTGGATGCTGGTGATTTCTCCTTCCTAGGGGAGGGCAGAACTTCTGGCCTGGGTCCATGTTGTGTAGGATCAGGGAACACAATGCCAGAGTGACCTGCAAATATGTGGGCTTTGTCCTTAGACATCACCCCAAAATCCCCGAGGCTGGGTCCTCCTGGATTTGTGACCTATAATTTCCTAAATTCCCCTCCCTAGTTCTGCCAAATTTGGATTCCTGGTTCTTCACCAATATTTGTCTCTAGCCGTTCTCCAATTCCTGCCTCTGGGTCTTCCCAAATCCAGGTAATTGTTTCTCCTCTAGTTAAGGCCTTAGGTTCCCCCTCCTCAAGTCCAGGTCCCCGTTTCTCCCCCAATTTGTGCCTTGCATCTCCAAGTCACACCCACCACAAATCCGTGTCCATGAGACTTCTGAATTCATATCCCTCCAATGCACCACTTGGGTCACTCTTGTGACGTCTATATAAGGTGACCAGATTTTAACATTGGTAAAGCGGGACACCATTGACCGGGGGGGAGGGGGTTCTTGATTAAAATTTTGGTTTATCTCCCGCCGTTCCCTAGCTTGTCGTGCATTCTTTCCAAAAATTGGGACTTTTTTAAAACGCTGCAGGACGCGGGACAAATTGTTAAAAATCGGGACTGTCCTGCCAAAAGCGGGACGTCTGGTCACCTTAGTCTATAAAGATGTCCCTTATCAAGTGACCGCCAGTGCCCAGGCATCAAACTGGCTGTGTCTGATTCTGTTCTCATTTCCATGCTGAAGGGGAAACTGAGGTTCAGAAGGGTGGGCCTCTTCACCTTTTGAAGAGAAAGTGGCAGCGTAGAGCCCCTCAGAATTTTGTTCTGTGTGAGGGTGAAGAGTACCAATGCCTTTGTCCAGTCAGCACTTTCCCAAGGGCAGTCCCTAGCACCAGGCAGGGCCCCCAAGGATTAGAAAGGAGCCCTTCAGGACCAGGGAGGAACCTACTTAGCTCCTCTCTATCCCCACTAACCCTAGTGGGAGGCCCAAGGTTGCTGCTTTGCACATACCTGGGTGGAAAGGAGAGGTAAGGGCCACAGGCTGCAAGGGCTGGGGCCTTCGCCTCCAGGTGCAGCTCCTGTGCCCCCTGTCAGAGCCTGAGGTTTTAGCCCCCAACCCAGGCTAGCTTCAGGCCCTGTGTTCTCCTGCGATGTTACTAATGATAGTCCAAGGGTACCCAGAGTCTCTGATGTGAAACACTTCTGGAACTAGGGTAGGGGCAGGGGCAAACCTTAGTCAACAAACAATGCAGATGCTGAGCATATACTATGTGTATGCCCAAGGGGGTCCCTGAGGACAAATGGAGGCCCTCCTGAGTCAATTTGCAGGGCCCCTTTGAGTCTGGGTAGGTGAAGCATCCCCTTGGAGGCTGAGGTGGGCACCATGAGGTGGGGATCCCCATGCTCCCACCAAATACCGACCCATGTCATCCTGTCGGCCAGTATGGGTGTGCAGCCATTGTGGTGGCTGCCTCTGAGAAGCCCACCGGGGCAGAGTCCAATTCCCAGCCCAGCTGTATAGGTTTAGAAGATGTCAAACAGGCAGGGCGACGGTGTGCATGCGTGTGCATGTATTTAGGGCTGGCACGTGCTCTCCACTCTGGTCTTCAGGGTCATTGGGGATGGCTGTAGAATGGGCAGGACTATCATCTAAGGAGCGTGGGGGGTGTCCCTCAGGACACCTGCTGGACACAGCAGTATGCTCATCTTCCGGCGCTCCTCCTCGACCTCCGCTCGCACGCGAAGACGGGGGTCCAGGAGGGACGATGGAGATATCCGACATGGGGTGAAGGGCGGGGTCAAGCCGGAAAATGCCTTCTCTGAGACTCAGGCCCGCAGCAGTCCCGAGCGCGTGAGTGGGGGAGTGATAGTCATGCATGCGAGCGCCCGCGGGGACCGGGACAAGCAGAGGGCAGTCCTAACTACCGGACCTCACTCCACCGCCTGGGGCTGTGGGGCGCGCGTGACTGTAAAGCTGTCGTGACCGAGCTGAGGACTGAGAAGGGGTAGAACAGACTACCGCAGCTCGAAACCTCCGGCAGGTGGGACGTGAAGTCAGCTGCGGAACGAAGCAGCGAACCCAAGCCAGACTTTTGCCCTCATTAGACATGGCAGCCCTGGCCTTCCTGAGATCTCTGCGCTTGCGCTGGAGCTCTTAACACCGGGCAAATGCTGAATGGTAGATATCTGCCCGGCACGCTAGTAGAGACGCTTTTGCAAGTGCGCGTGCGCCTGGGACGTAACTAGTCCGTCCGGCGCAGAGGGTGTTTTTACATCGTCGTTCAGGATTGGTCTACGGCGCATACACGGTTCCTTTTGGGCGCGGGTGGCCACTGCTGACCCGGAAGTTATCGCTTCCGTTAAAAGCGTAGGCCAGTAGCCTGCGGCCTTTTCCTGTTTGCCAGGGCGGCGCGTGGTGCAAGCCGAGCGATAGAGGAGTCCCGGCTGCGTGCTCAGGTGAGGCTTCCGCGAGGTTGGGGGTCTGAGGAACGATCCAGAATCTTCTAGAGAACCTTAAGATTGGCCCCGAAGCCCGGTCTATCCTTGTGGGGCCTCACTTCTCCGGGAAATGTGCCGAAAAATCGGGCGGAGGCGCAGAGCATGGTCCTCTTGCCTCTTTGGTACCCCATTCTGCGTCCATAGCTCTTCCCGCAGTAAGGCTCAGGATTGTGGGTTTGCCCTCTGTGATTGAACATTGAGATACGAAGTTTCCTTCATTCTGAGATACACGATGCATATCCTGGCCTATGCACGGTTTTTTCCATAATAGTAGCCCTCAGTGCTTCCTTGGTATCAGCCACGAACTGCAACATTTGCCTTGATTATGCGCAGAATTTGTGCAATAATCCCTGATAGCCTATAAAGCTTACGTTTTACTGATAAAGACGATGAATTCAAAGCAGTTTATGACATCTGCAGCGCCACAGATCTTGTAAATGACGTGGCCGGGATTTGAACTCCAGCGAATTCCATGAGAGGGCATTGGGCATCACCTGCCCAGCTGTGGTTCATGCAAAAGCTGTTGACCTGTTGTCTTTCAACTCTTGGCCTCAGGAGTCTTGGGTGAGAGATGGGTACATCTTGCTGACAGCTGAGTGGTTTCTCTAGGGCTCAAAACGGTGGACCCAGAATATCACAGCCTTGGTTTTCCTCCTCATAACATCTGAATTCACAGGATGTGGACAAGTCTCAGAGTCTGTGGTATGCCTGGGTTCTGACAATTTATGCCCCTAGGATGACAGAGTGGGAAACAGCTGCACCTGCAGTAGCGGAGACCCCCGACATCAAGCTCTTTGGGAAGTGGAGTACTGATGATGTGCAGATCAATGACATTTCCTTGCAGGTGAGGAGGGAGATAGTGGTTGTAACCCCCACCTGGATATAGGGGCATATGTGGATTTTTGCAGGAGGGGTCACTTGAAACTTACAGCTGTGCTAGGAAATCAAGAGTTGACAACATGACAAGTAAAAAGGGGAATTCTTGGACCACCATGGCCGTTTTTACCCTGGGTCCCATTCAGAGGTTTCTACAGTTTTTGGCACAAGATAGTCCATAGAAAGAGCATCACATCCCATGGATTTTATTTTTAAAAATTGTAATTTGTGGGGAAGCCGGGATGGCTCAGTGGGTTAAGCGCTCACTTTGCAGCGCCAGGGACCCGGGATCGAATCCCGGCCCCGGCCCGTGCGGAACCATATGCTGAACTGGGAGCTCCCCCAGTTCAGTTCTCTCTCTGTCAAAAATAAAAATACATATTTTTTTAAAAATTGTAATTTATGACTATTAATACCAAGATGAATAAAGTTCAGGTTGGGTTATATTCATTATTTCTTTTATATTTTAAAAGGAATTAAAACATTTTTGTTTCTCAGACCAGAGAGACTGGGTAGCCTGGGACTGTCATTAGTAACTGGTTTTCACTCTGAATGTCTTATAGACATTCATGGGTTTGTTGGGGGTTCTGCAAACTTAAAGGGCCACATAGTAAATGTTTTAGTCTTTGTGGGTCACATGTACTCTCTGTCATATATATGTGTTTCCTTCCTGGCTTTCTTTTTTTGTACAACCCTTTAAAAGTGGAAAAATTATTTTTTTACTTTTCCCTGATGTTCTCTTAAAGGCTCAGGTAGCAGAAGTCATGGGACCAGGGTTCTCTGTCTTGAAATCTGTGCAGGGCTCTACTGTGGGGCAGGGCACTTAGTGTTTGCATTTTTTCCTGCATAAACATAACGCAGGTTACTTGCCTATTTGTGTATGTGGTTCTCTAGCATAGACACGAGACTGTCACTTTAATATCAGAATCCCCTGTGTCCTTTTCTTGTCATGGCTTGTATTTATAGAAAGCATGGTTTCTATATATTCTCATGTAAGTGATAGGATGGCCTTGGGTGTGTTCATAGTGGAACTCTACCCCCACCCCCAACATTTTGGTGTTTTCAGATATTTTCTTAGGAAATGTATGTATGTACAGGGAAGGTTGTTGTATGATTTCTTTTTTTAAACAATGGTTCTCTGGGGTGATTACTGCCCTACCTCCACCCTGTCCCTTACTGGATACTTGGCAATGTCGATTTTATATATATGTATGTGTATGCATATTTTTTTAAGGTTTATTTTTATTGTTTTTGACAGCGGGAGAGAGACAGAGAGAAGGGGGAGGGCCCAGAGCAGTCTCCATAGTTGACAGCATTAGTTTTCCATATAGTTTCCCTCCACAGGTGGGCGCAGGACGATAACTGGGCAGGAACTGGGCCAGGAGCCTCCTGCATAGGCCCTGGCAAGAACTGAACTGGGAGCACACCCCAGTTCAGCATATGGGTCCACATGGGCCGGGCCCGGGATTTCATCCTTGGGCTCCTGAGCTGAGAAGCGAGCGCTTAACCTGCTGAGCCGACCCAGCCTCCCCAGTGTCGATATATTTTTAAGTGTCAAAACTTCAGGAGGGGATGCTGGGATAGTTGAACAAGTGAGCCTTTGCCTCACGATCGTGAGATCCGAGATTCGAATCCCAGCCCATTCAACCCCATATGCTGAACTGCAGCACAACTGGTAACCACCAGGATAGCTTGGAGGCAAAGGTTGTTGCCTCCCATACAGGAGATCCCCTTTTTGGTTTCTGTCCCACACAGCTCCACATCTACCTGTGTGGAATGCAACCATGTCACAACTAATGATGTACAACTATGGAAACTGCTCTGAGCCCTTCTCCCTCTCTTTCTCCTTCACCTCTCAAAATATAAAATAAGCCTTATAAAAATATATACTGGGGGAAAGCCGGGACGGCTCAGCGGGTTGAGCGCTC
>PVKE010052322.1:0-10374 GCA_004027555.1 Craseonycteris thonglongyai
GGGGAGGGCCCAGAACAGTCTCCATAGTTGTACATCATTGGTTTTTCCACATAGTTTCATTCCACAGGTGGGCACAGGGCTGCACAGGGCAGGAACTGGGCCGGGGTCTTACCCCTGTAAGAACTGAACTGGGGGCACTCCCCAGTTCAGAAGCATATGGGTCCGCACGGCCGGGACTGGCATTTGATCCTCTGTCCCTGGGGCTGCAAAGTGAGCGCTTAACCCACTGAGCCATCCCGGCTTCCCCTAAAGTACGAATTTTTAATTCTAGTTAACAGTAAGTAGAAATTACCAGTGACTATCTTAGACCCCAATGCTTTTGTGTGGTGTTAGATTTTTAAAATTTAGGAAGCTATAACTTAAATAAATACAAGTTTTAGTGTTACTACAGAGGGAGCCAAAAAATGTATACACATTTTAAGAAAGGAAAAAACTGTATAAAATTGTAACATTCCATATCCACTGATGACAAAAGATGAATACAAGTCACATTTGACTTCTGCAGTTAAGAGGTACATTACTCAAAGTGGTTACTATCAGTGTCTAGACACTTCTGATTATGGTGAACTACTGCTTGAGCAACGTTGACTAAAGTGTCCGCTTGTATCGCTGCTCATGCCATTTCAGTTTACCATGTGTCTCAAACTAAATCACGAATACATGGAGTTGTTAGGTGTGTCGGAGGTTCTGTTGCACACTCATGCCTCCATTGTCATTGTACTTCCACAACGTTCTTGAATTTCAAATACCACTTCAATATGGTCTTGTGCTTCTCCAACAGCAACAGTGCTGCCACCATTTTCTTTGACTGTCTTGCCTGTCACGTGGTGACATTAACATTCATGTGATTAATGCCACTTTTGAGTGAACATCATATTATACACATTGCTACCATAATTTAACTTCGAAAAGTAACACATAGATAACAGCTCTTAAAATGTGTATACATTTATTTGGCACTCCCAGTATAGTTCTTTTTTTTTTTTTATCTGAAACTGATTTTTGCTCTGGAATATTTTTGTTCCATTTTCTGTTTAGATACTAATGAAAAACAGAAAATTTTAGACATAGAAGCACTAAGTGTTTTTCCTCCTGTCTTCACAATCATCTCTTAATACAATAGCAAACTATCCCCTCATAGTGTCTAAAGAATCATATTAGGTTTTTATCTATATAGATATATATCTATATAATAATATTTCCTTATTGAAAATATTCTAGTAGTTATTGCTATTTAAAAATACAATATATATATTTAAATCATTAGTGAGAGAGTCTGTTTTACTATCATGACTTAAGTTTTCAAATGTTTTAGGGTTGCTGCTTCCTACTCTTATTGCATAATCTATGAAGTTCCTTGTAATGTTAAAATGTAATTTTTAAAAAGTTGTAGGGGGTGCCAGGATATCTCAACAGGTTGAGTACTTGCCTTGCGACCTCAAGGTCTAGGAATCGAATCCCGGGCCCAGACTGTGCAGACCCACATGTTGAACTGTGGCACAACTGGTAACTGCCAGAATGGCACTGAAAGTTCTCGCCTCCCATGAGGGAGGCCCTCAGTTCGGTTCCGTCCCTCATGGCCCCACATCTACCTGTGTGGAATGAAATCATGTCACAACTGATGTACAACTATGGAGATTGCTCTAGGCCCTCCCCCTTCTCTCTCTCTCTTACCTTCTCTCAAACAACAAAATAAATCTTAAAAAAAATGCCACAGCTACAGTTAGAGATTGCTCCCCATTCATCTTCCCTTCACTCTCTCAAGTTTGGGGCATAGCCTTTCCATTGCTTTTATTTCTTTATCTTTTAAAAGAGATAAGTATTACTTGTCAAGAGTTAATGTTAATGTCAAGGGCCTTAAGGTTCTGAGATAAAAGGTAACATGATTAAGTATCATAATGATGAAGGACCTTTTTTCATCAGATATGTGCTTTCTCTTGGCCAGTTCTTATCAGGGTAATGAGGAAATGCAGAAGCTTAATATGTAATATACTTGGACACAGACACCAAACTATGGGGTTCATGAAATTCTCACACCAGGTCGTATACCTTGCATGAACTATTTTGACTCATTCCAATAGGTCCTAGATATGTTTGATCTACAAATTTAGTGATGGGAAAGACCATTGTTTTCTCCTCCACCTTATCCCATACATCTGGGTAACCTCCAGACCCACAGGTAGCATTTCATTTTCTTAGGTAGTGAGAATGTGCCCAAACATGGAAATATTATTCTTGTATGTAATAATATAGCTGATTTGATTTAATCCCTGTAAGAACTCTTTAAAGTAAGAACTATTATCTCCCATTCCCAGATGTGGAACTGAGGCTTAACCAGGAGAGACCATTTGCCGTGGTTCACACCATCTTAGCCTGCATTTCAACATCTGCAGTCTGATTTGCAAGCCCACGTACCTAACCACCAAACACACTACCTTTTACTTCTGTTGTTGTCATGAACAAAATGGAAGTAACCAGAGTGGTGGTCAATGCCACAGGCCTGGTTTCTGTCAAAACAGAAGACAGTCTGTACCAATGTAGACAGATTGTATGCCATGGCACATCCCTAAGTACAGTCCCGGAGTCACCAACTTCTATCATCTTTGAGTTTGAACATCATGGAAATTTTCAAAGGAATTTTAGCACACTTCTTTTTTTTTTATTTTCTAAAGCCATTTTAAAGACCGACACTTTGAAACGGGTTCTGTTTGTTTACATGTGAGAGAATGCCCTTTCTAAATTTTCAGGGGAACAATTTAGTTATCATTTTTGAACATCTTTTTTTTCTAATAAGACTAAATTTATTTCAATAACCTAGTAAATATTTTGGAAATCTTATTTCTGATTCTTTTTGTGTTTATACTGATTCTAACCAATCTTGATGGGGCACAGAACTTGGCAGAAATACGATGAGAGATTTTTCCAGATTTTATTTATTTGTTTGTGTGATAAACACACAAACAAATAAATAAAATATATCAATTATGATGATATGGGCTGACTGACTGGCTTAACAAGTAGAGGAAATATGTCACATAACAAGGAGTCCGAATTAGGGCTGCTCCAAACTTGGTTAATCAAGGACCCATGATAGTTCTTTGCATTATAATGGTTTGCCATCTTTAGCCTGTTAGTTTTGTCCATAAAATGGCCACAGAATTCCCAGGTACCATGTTCAGGCATGGCAGAGGTCCAGTGGATAAAAAGAGTGTCTTATTTTGTGAGTCTCTTTTCAGGTAAGGACATTTTTCCCAAAAGCCACCCAGTAGACTTTCCTTTAGGTCTCAATGTCTCAGTGGCCAGGTCTGTGCCACCTGTTTACGACTAGAGTAATACCTGGCAAGGGATAGGGGTATGAGACCACTATACCCCACTGAAAAACAGGCCTTCCTGCTGGGCTTGGAGCTCCTTCCCTGAAAGGGGAGGATTCCTGAACAGTCCTTATTTGGTGAACAAGAAAGTGGGTGATGGATGTTGAATATGCAACATGATCTAATATCTTGGGCAAGAAAGACTAATATTTGCTTGGTCCTATTCTGTGCCAAGGGATTTACATGGATTCTCTTTCTTAATCCTTATAATAAACTAATGAGGGTAAAATGGGGACATTGTTATTCCCATCTTATTAATGATAAAAATGCCGCACAGAAAAGCTGATTAAATTGTTAAAGGTCACATAAAAATAAGTAACAGTGTTATCATTCAAACTCAGGTCTGCTTGACCTCCAAGGACATTTTATTTCCCCATATGACATACAAGGTCTGACAATTAAGTTCACAAACTTGCCACCATGTGCTTACTCTGGCAGCACTCTGCAAACAACGTGGTAAAATTTCATAACCTTGGTATACCAGTATCTTTTTTTTTTTTTTTTATCTTTTTATATTTATAGAGAGTAATTATTTTATCTTCAGTGCATATTTATTTCTATTTTACTTTTGACAGATAGAGACAGAGACAGAGACAGAGACAGCTAGAGAACCGAACTGTGGGAACTCCCCAGTTCAGCATGTGGGTCCTGCCTGGGCCGGAGCCGGGATTCGATCCCCGGTCCTCGTGGCCTCAAAGCGAGCGCTCAACCCGCTGAGCCGTCCCGGCTTTTCCCAACCAGTATCTTACAACTATGTTCGTGGTGGTGTCTTGCTGAGTGGCATCATTATTGTTGTTGCATGGTTTTGTGTGCTGTTGTGAGAATGTTGGAGCTTGAATTAGAGCAACAAACAAACATTAAATTTCTTGTTAAACTTGGCAAGAGTGGAAGTGAAATTAGGGACATGTTAGTCCAAGTTGATGGAGGTAATACCATGAAGAAAATAGCAGTGTACAAATGAATGAAATTTTTTTTTAAAGCTATTTATTTATCTATACATTTGTTTATTTTAAATATATTTTTATTTATTTATTTTTATTTTTGACAGAGAGAGGGAGAGATACAGATACAGAGACAGAGAGAGAACTGAACTGGGGGAGCTCCCAGTTCAGCACATGGTTCTGCATGGGCAGGGGCCGGGACTTGATCCCTGGTCCCCAGCACTGCAAAGTGAGCAGTCAACCCACTGAGCCATCCCAGCTTCCCCTAATGAAATTTTTTTTGAGGGGAGAGAAAGCATCACTGATGAAGAGAAGTCAGGGTGATCAGTAAGGAGCAGAACTGAGGAAAACAGTGCAAAAATTTGTTGAATTGTGCATCCAAATCATTGGTTAACTGGGAGAAGCATAGCAGACCAAGTCAACATTGATAGAGAAACAATTGGGAAAATCTTAACTGAAAATCATGGCATGAGAAAGGTGTGTGCAAAAATGATCCTGAAAGAGCTTACCGATGAACAAAAGCAAAGGAGAGTCAAAGTTTGCCAAGACCTTTGGAGAGGCAAGATAATGTTTTGGACCATGTTATCACTGGTGATGAAACATGGGTGGGCTGATATAACCCTGAAACAAAGTGTCCAAGTGCACAGTGCAAGTCAGCCAATTCTCCATGACCAAAACAGTTCCGTCAGTCCAAATCAAGAGTCAAAATGATGTTGCTAACTTTTTTTGATATCAGAGGGATTGTTCATTATGAATTTGTACCGACTGGACACTCAACCAAATTGACTATTTGGAAATGCTGAAAAGGTTGTGTGAAAAAGTTAGATGAAAACAACCTGACCATTTTGCCAACAACTCATGGCTCTTGCATCATGACAATGTATCAGCTCACACGGCACTGTCTGTGAGGGAGTTTTTAGCCAGTAAACAAATAATTGTACTTACTTGATCTGGCCCCCAATAACTTTTTTCTTTGTCCGAAGAGAAAGGAAATATTGAAAGGAAGACATTCTGATGATATTCAAGAGATCAACAGTAATACGAGGACAGCTCTGATGGCCATTCCAGAAAAAGAGTTCCAAAATTGCTTTTAAGGGTACACTAGGTGCTGGCATTGTTGCATAGCTTCCCAGGGGGAATACTTAGAAGGTGACCATAGTGATAGTCAGGAATGTGGTATGTAGCACTTTTTCTTGGATGTGTTCGCAAACTTAATTGTCAGACTCTCATAGGTATTACAGTAAAAGTTGTCTGTCAATGTGAACTTTTTAAAAAATAAATCTCCCTGATAAATGGTTTTAATTCCTAGCATATTTTAAGATTATTATAGCTCTTCAAATGTAATCATAGTGTACATGCAATTTTATGAAATGCTTTAAAAAAATTTTGCCAATGTCATGATAAAAAGTGTACCTTGTTTTCATTTGTTATAGTCTTCTTTTTTAACGAACGAATGAATGAATTTTTATTGTTATATTTGTTGGGGTGGCATTGGTTGGCAAAAATTACATAGGTTCCAGGTATGCAATTCTATATTACATTGTCTATGCATTGCATTACGTGCTCACCACCCAGAATCAGCTCTCTTTCCATCACCATATATTTGCTGCCCCGTTCCTAACTCCCCCACCCACTCCTCCCACCTACTTTCCCCTTTACCCTTAGGTAACCACTAAAGTATAGACTGTGTTTATGAGTTTTTGTTCATTTGCTATAGTTCTCATAAGCCTTAAGAGACTATTCTCTACTAAGCAACCAAATGGGTCCTTTAAACTCATAAGTCAAATCATGTCATTTCTATGCTCAAAATTTCTGGTAGTTTCTCATCTCAGATAAAAACCAAAATCAAAGTTCCTATAATGGCTTTTGAGGCATTATAGGAACAGTAACCTCTTTGTCCTTGTTACTTTTTTGATAGTAATTCCTACTACTCTTTTTTTTTTTCATTTACTAACTTCAGACACACTGGCTTCTTTGCTCTTATTTGGACATAACAGCACACTCCTGCCTCAGGGTCCTTGCACTTGCTGTTCTCTCTGCCTGAAATGTTTTCCCCAAAGATATATCTATGTGGTCAGCTCCCTCCCTTACCTCCTATGCATCTTAGCTGAAAAGTGGCCTTCTCAGTGAGAGCTTTAATAACCAACCTACATAAAACATTCTTTATAATTCTTCCACGATTTAAGTGAGAGTATTTATTAATTCTAACATATCATATAATTCCTTTACTCATTTTTCCTGCCTCCTTCCAAGCCACATTAATATACATGTTCTACTAGAATAAGGATTTTTGTCTGTTTTGTCCAGTAATGTATCCTTTGTGCTGAGGTCAGTGTCAGACAGATAGAATGTGTTCAATAACTACTGACTGAGTGAATGTTTTAACATATAAATGCCTGATAAGTTATTTATATTTCTCCTTTTGTGAACTGATTGTCATGACCTTTGCTCATTTTTCTATGAAGTGTTCCAAGTTTTTATTGATTTGTATGAACTCTCTATATTTTAAGGATATCAACTATATAGCAAATATTTCCCCGTTTTTTCCTTGTCTTTTACCATGTATATAAGTGTGTGTTAAAAACTTTTACATAGTTAAATCTAGGAATATTTTCCTTTGTAATATTGTGTTTTATTAGGGCAAGTTGACAAATCAAAAGGAAAATTTTACTTCTAAATATATTTAGTCAAAGGGAGAACAGTGCCTAATTTTTTCCCCTACATTTATTATATTTGAGTTTCTACTACTTGTGGATATATATTTTAAAAATATAAACAATAATTTACACTTTTTGATGTATAATCACATTGATACAATTATTTTTCTCCTGGGTGGTTTATCTGATGAGCAAGAAGGGTAAATTTTTACTATAGCCTCTTCTTTTACATTCACTAACTTAAGGGAAATGACTTGATGTATAGGATGATTAAACTTACAAGACATTTTTGTTTATAATATTTGCATATATATATTAAGTTTTAAATATGTTCCCCATTTAAATAAAAGGTTACTCGCCTGTAATCTAAATCATTAGGCTCTTGTGTCACTGGAACATTTATGATAATAGCGCCCACTTATAAATTCTATTCTGTGTTTGACACTAAGTCCTTTCAAAACTGAACTTGGTTGCATACATTTATTTATTCCACCCCCTTTCCTGAATTTTAAATGTTAAAAATGTTTAGTTGCTTAATGTGACATTTTGAATTTTTACAAATAACTAATTTCATGAACCAAATTTTAAATGCATAATATATATATATTTTTTAAAGATTTATTTTTATTGTTTTTGACAGAGAGAGAGAGAGAGAGATACGGAGACAGAGAAAAGGGGGAGGGCCCAGAACAGTCTCCATGGTTGCATATCATTGGTTTTTCCACATAGTTTCATTCCACAGGTGGGCTGGGGCTGCACAGGGCAGGAACTGGGCCAGGGTCCCACCCCGGTGAGAACTGAACTGGGGGCACTCCCCAGTACAGCATATGGGTCCACACAGGCCAGGGCCGGGATTTGATCCTTGGTCCCTGGGGCTGCAAAGTGAGCACTTAACCCACTGAGCCATCCCAGCTTCCCCATAATATTTTTAAATTCAAGAATACTATCAGAAAAATATAGGAATATGACTAAGATTAAGGTGACCAGATTTTAACATTGGTAAAGCGGGACACCATTGACCGGGGTGCGGTGGGGTGGGGGGGGTGGGGGGTTCTTGATTAAAAATGTGGTCTATCTCCCACTGTTCCCTAGCTTGTCGTGCATTCTTTCCAAAAATTGGGACTTTTTTAAAACGCCTCGGGACACGGGACAAATTATTAAAAATTGGGACTGTCTTGCCAAAAGCGGGACATCTGGTCACCCTAAAAGATGCTTCTTTTACAAAACAGAATGCCAATTCTCCCTTCCTTCAGATTTTGCTTTTAGTTGTTTAAAAGCAGTGCTTCTACTTCATTATTCTGTTATGCCTTTTTGTTATAACTGATCCTGGTGGTGTGCTGACAGATAAAAATTAATCCAGTCCTTTGGAACTTAAAAATAATACCATGAAAAATCTTTTTTATGGAATGGTGGATCCTAAAGCATTTTAATGTATTTTTTCTCGTAATATTTTTTATCAAAATATTCAGAAACTGTTTAAAGTAATTTGTTCTGAGTGGAGTTGTTTCCCACTTTCCATCTATATAATAAAACAGGATAAGTTCTTTAACCTATGCATTACTCTTAAATTGGAGTATTTCATAAGGATTATGCTATTTAAATAATGGAAACCAAATAACCATTAATTAATAGAAACCAAATCATTTTATGCCCTTACATTAGGTTATGTGTATGGCACACAAAGGGTCAGCTTAGACTGGGCAAACCAATATGGAGTTAGAATTTCTGATTTCTAATTATTCAGTAGCTGTGTGGCTAGTGTGGGGAAGGGAAAACCATTTTTCTCTACTCTTCTAAATACTTCTGGCAGGACTAATAATCAACATGAGACAGTTTAACAGGAGGAAACGGCCAAATTTATTACATATGTACATACAGAGTTTCCATAAGAGTATGGGACTCCAGGACAGATTGGGCAGTTTATATGCCATCTTGAGCTAAGAAGGAAGGTTGTGGTTTGGGACTTCAAAGGGGAGGAAGGCATTTCACATGCAGATGTAAAAGCAAATGTTTAGTAAAATAGTGTTTGCTGGGCCATCTTTAACAGTGAGACACAGAAAGGACTGCTCAAAGGGGCCTTACTATGATGTTCCCTGTCTATCACACCTAGTTCATATTAACTATAGTTACCTGTAATATTGCTCCTTTCCTGGAACATATACTCTATCTAAATACTCTTAGACAGTTGGGTGGCAGGGGTATGGAAGGTTTTGTCCTGTGTCATGTTTTAAAAATAACCAGCTTAAAATAATATCTTTATTTTTTTTAAGATTTATTTTTATTGTTTTTTTGACAGAGAGAAAGACAGAGAGAAGGAGGAGTTCCCAGGGTAGTCTCCATAGTTGTACATCATTAGTTTTCCATATAGTTTCACTCCACAGGTGGGTGTGGGGCTGTGCAGGGCAGGAACTGGGCCGGGGGCCTCCCACATGGTCCCGGGCAAGAACTGAACTGGGGCACACCCCAGTTCAGCATATGGGCCCACAAGGGCCGGGGCCAGGATTCAACTCTTGGACCCTGGGGCTGCAACGCCAGTGCTCAACCTGCTGAGCCATCCCGAATCCCCTAAAATAATATCTTTAAAAAGGCATATTTGGGGGATGGCATACTTTGCTTCCCCTTACTGGGAAGAAGGCTTTAATGTTGTAGAATCTTTAAAATGGCTGCAACTTCAAGGCCTGCGTTATGGAGTTGTGAATTGCTTGTGGTTAAGACACAATTTTACAAGCTGGATGTGTAAACCCAAAGGAAGGGAGCATAGGCTTGCAAGCCTCCTTTCTGCAGGGGATAGGATGACTCCTGAACCAATTCCTTCCTTTCCATCATCTCTGATCAAGCTCTCCCTCCCACTAGCCCACAAATGACCATGGCTGACCAGGGAGGAAGCAGAGGACCTAGGAGAGTATCTGAAGACCTTTAGATCTTAATGGGCCCAGCCTGCTACCACCTCCAGCTACCTTTCTCTCTAAGCCTCAGCTGCTCTTGATGGAAAATGAACATGAAATAGTACTATGTACGCATCTGCTAGAGTTGTTTTGAAGATTTGAGATAATGCAAGAAAGTTTAAACATAATGTGTGAAAATTTTGTTTTTTATTTTTTTTATTTTATTTTTTTATTTTTTTATTTTTTAAAATTTATTGTTAAATTTGATGAGGTTACATTGGTTGGTAACAATTAGACAGTTTACAGATGTACAAGTCCACTTCACATCATTCATGCATCGTATTATGTGCCCATCACTCAGTATCAGCTCCCCTTCCATCACCTTATATCTAGTGCCCACTCCCACCTCCCCCCACAACTGTCCCCCCGCTCCTCCCCCCTATCCTGGTAACCACCAAACCATTGAGTGTGTCCATAATGCTGGTGCCCTCTCCCACCTTCCCTCCCTCTCTCCCTCCCT
>PVKE010052323.1:0-10376 GCA_004027555.1 Craseonycteris thonglongyai
TTATATTTTATTGTTAAATTTAATGGGGTGACATTGGTTGGTAACAATCAGACAGTTTCCCAATGGACAACTCCACATCACATCACCCATGCATCCCATTATGTGCCCAGCTCCCAGAATCAGGTCCCCCTCCAACCCGATATATCTGGTGCCCACTCCCGCGTCCCCACACAACTCTCCCTCCCCCCTCCCTCCTCCTCCCTCCTCTCCAGGTAAACACCAAACCATTGAGTGTGTCCATAATGCTGGTGCCCTCTCCCACCTCCCCTCCCTCTCTCCCTACCCCCTCCTCCCCTTCCCTCAGGCAATCACCAAGTTATTGGGTGTGTCCATAGGTCTCTGTGTCTTTGTAACTTTCAGTTTTATATTCCACCTATAAGTGAGGTCATATTGTTCCGGGTTCTTTCATTCTGACTTATTTCACTTAATAAGATGGTCTCTAGGTCCATCCATGTTGCCACAAATGACTGTATTTCATCATTTCTTATCGATGAGTAGTATTCCATTGTGTAAATGTACCACATCTTCTGTATCCAGTCATCTATCGAAGGGCATTTTGGTTGTTTCCATGTTCTGGCCACTGTGTACAGTGCTGCGATGAACATGCGGGTACAAACATCTTTAAAGATTAAGGTTTTCAAGTTTTTTGGGTAGATGCCCAGTAGAGGGATGGCTGGGTCATATGGTAATTCCATTCGTAATTTTTTGAGGCATCTCCACACAGCCTTCCACAGTGGTTGTACCAGTTTACATTCCCACCAGCAGTGTATGAGGGTTCCTTTTTGTCCACAGCCTCTCCAGCAATTGTTATCCCTTGTCTTGTGGATTATAGCCATTCTAACAGCTGTAAGATGGTATCTCATTGTGGTTTTTATTTGCATCTCCCTAATTGCTAGTGAAGTGGAGCATTTTTTCATATATCTGTTGGCCATATGTACGTCTTCACGAGAGAAGTGTCTGTTACGGTCATCTGCCCATTTTTTAATTGGATTGCTTGTTTTTTTCTTGTTGAGTTGTACAAGTTCTTTGTATATTTTTGATATTAGCCCCTTATTGGAGGCATTGTTTGCAAATATTTTCTCCCAGTTGGTTGGTTGCCTCTTTGCTTTGTTGATGGTTTCCTTTGCAGCACAGAAGCTTTTTAGCTTGATAAAGTCCCATTTGTTTATTTGTGCTTTTACTTCCCTTGCCAATGAGGTCAGATTCATAAAGTCCCTCCTTAATAACTTTTTGACAATTCTTCTTTGATACTATACCGAAACTTGAAAAATGGTAGTTTCTTAATGGAATCTAAGACCAGATTGGTGAACTTTTCCTATTCTTTTCTTTTTCCTAAGATCTATTTTATTGTTTGAGAAAAGGTAAGAGAGCGTGAGAAGGGAAAGGGCCCAGAGCAGTCTCCATAGTTGTATATCATTAGTTGTGACATCGTTTCATTCCACACAGGTGGATGTGGACCTTCAGTGCCATCCCAGCATTACTAGTTACACTGCAGTTCATCATATAGGTTTGCGCAGGCTGGGGCTGGGATTCTATCCCCAGACCTTGGTTGCAAGTAAACACTCAACCTGCCGAGCTATCCCAGCATCCCCATCAAACAATAAAAAATAAATATTAAACAAACCAACAAACATACAACTCAGTGTTTTAAAGATTTGTGTTGGGCTGCATTCAAAGCTGCCCTGCACCGCTTGTTGGACATTCCTGCTTTAGATCTTTACTACAGTTTCACTGTAAGGTGAGTAACGGTGTTTCCATTTTATAAATGAGAAAAGTGAGCTCTGAAATGGTTAGTTGCTGAAGGCTGGGATTTGAATCCTCCCTCTATCTCCAGAGTGTCTTTTTACCTTTCCACTTGGACAGTTAAGTTGAAGGAAATTCTTTTTGACTGTAGTTGGGGATTTTGTGATTTTTATCAGGAATAGCTTTTGTGTGTGGGAGGAGTTGGGTAGTGATCATTCTCCCCTTTTTAATGTATCGACTGGTATTTGGATTCCAAAGGTTTTTTGTTTTGTTTTTTTTTAAATCATTATTATTGAAGCATTCAAATACTTAATTGCTTGATGAAATTACGGTAAAATAGTAATGAATTAAAAATTTGCAGTGAATGCCAGGATAGCTCAGCAGGTTGAGTGCTTGCCTTGCAACCGTGAGGTCCAGGGATCAAATCCTGGCCCTGCCCTGTGCAAACCCATATGCTGAACTGGGGCACGCCTCCCATGTGGAAGGCCCCCCAGTTCAGTTCCTGCCCTGTGAGGCCCCACATCACCCACATGTGTGGAATGAAACTATGTTGAAACTAGTGATGTACAACTATGGAAGCTGTTCTGGGCCCTCCCACCTCTCTCTGTCTCTTTCTTCTCTTTCTCTCAAACAAAATAAATCTTAAAAAAAAAATAAAAAAAATTGCAGGTCTCCTTTTCCAAGGTAACATTTTACTATATTGGTGCAGAACAGTTTGTTTGTGGGCTTTTTTTTTTTTCCCCCAAAGTTTTTTTTTTTTTTTTATTGTTTTTGAGAGAGAGAGAGAGACAGAGAGAGAGACAGAGACAGAGACAGAGAGAGAACTGAACTGGGGGAACTCCCCAGTTCAGCATATGGGTCTGCACGGGCCGGGGCCAGGATTTGATCCTTGGTCCCCGGCTCTGCAAAGTGAGCGCTTAACCCACTGAGCCATCCCAGCTTCCCCATGTTTGTGGGCTTTTTTATAGCTTGTTTTTAGGCCAAGAATAGACTTACCTTTACTATCTAATATATTGATCTTGGATTGAATAATATGGGTATAGTCTTTTGAAAGAGTATTGTGGCTTAAAAGCTTATTTAAGGGGGAAAAAAAATCATTTGTATTAGCAGCCAGCCAATATTTCATAAGCTACAGTTGTCTTTTGAATAGCTGCTGGTTTGTAGCTCCATAATTTGTGGTTCTTCTGAACTTATAAAAAGATTACACATATTTGAAAATGACCTTATCACCTTAATATTTTAAGCAACGTACAACTGTCAGATTCTATTATGTTATAGTGTTCTTCTTCTTTAGTTAATTTTCCTGGTCTGAGACTCTGTTTTAAAAATAATAATTTATATAGTATAATTGCTCCACCTTCTCCCCTTAATAAACTTCCAAACAAACCTAAAACCAAAAACTATTCTGGTAATGTAATAGGCATAGTTAAAGGCAAAGGAAATATGAATTTCTCTACAATCAGCCAGCCTTCTAAATCCTCACAGTATCTTGCTATTCCATTCCTTAGTCACTGCTGCCCAGATACGTTGAATTAATGTGGTATGCTGGGGTTTTTTTGGGTATGTTTAGTGTTTCTTCATGATATTTAATTTCATATCAGTTTTTTGTGATGCTGCTGCCATTGCTGCTTTTTCACATGCACGTGGAAAAGAGCACTTCATTGGAAATGCTTCATGTTCTGTACCTTGTTCTCATGGTCTGTGTGTAGATAGTTAAATTTGTGAAAGCCATGAGATTATTTTAAATCCTTCCATTTGATTTTTAGGTTAAATATTAAATTGAATATGGTAACCTTTTTGCTTGAAAGATTTTGGAAAGCCAGATTAATAGTTCACTTTTTATATTTATAGAAGTTTCAGAGAAGCTGGGATGGCTCAGCAGGTTAAGCACTAGCTTTGCAACCCCAGGGTCTGAGGATTGAGTCCTGGCTCCGGCTCGTGCGGACCCATATGCTGAACTGGGGTGTGCTTCCCATGTGGGAGGCCTCCAGTTTGATATTCACCGGGTGAGCTTCCTATGTATGGGAGGCCCCCGGTTTGAACCCCAGGCTCGCGAGTGTGTTCCTTCCATGCAGGAGGCCCCTGGCCCAGTTCCCAACCCACACGGCCCCCACCCACCTATAGAACGAAACCATGTCGATAACTGATGATGTACAACTATGGAGTCTGCTCTGAGCTCTCCCCCTTCTCTCTGTCTCTCTCTGCCAAAAACAATAAAATCTTTAAAAAAGTTTCACAGCTAAGAACGAATCTAGGGTTTAGCTTCAGTAATAATCCATCTGTATAATTTTGTAATTTCAAGAATGTTATGTGAATGGAATCATACAGTATGTAAACTTTTAAGATTGGCTCTTTTCACTTAGCATAATTCAGTTGACATTCATTCAAGTTGTGTATATCAATAGTTTGTTCTTCTTTATAGCTGAGTAGTATTCCATGGTAGGTAGGTATGTCACAGTTTGTTTAATCATCACCTGTTGAAGCACATTTGGATTGTTTGCGGGTTTTTGTTTTTGTTTTTTTTTTGGCTGTTAGCAATAAAGTTCATGTTGAATGTTCATATACAGGCTTTTGTGTGGTCATAAATTTTCATTTCTCTGGGATTAATGCCCAAGAGTACAGCTGTTGGTTTGTATGGTGAATGCATTTTTAGTTTTGTAAGACATTACCATAATTTTTCAGAGAGTTTATAGCATTTCACATTTACACTAGCAATGTATGAGTCACCAGCATTTGATGTGATCACTGGTTTTTAAGAAAAATTAATAGACTATTATTTAGAGCAGTTGTAGGTTTACATAAAATTGATCAGATGATACGGAGTTCCCATATATACCTTCCTCCTCTGCTGGTTTCTCCTTTTATTAACATCTTGTATTAGTATGGTACTTTTGTTAAAATTGATGGACAAACATTGATACATTATTATTAGCTAAAGTCTTGTAGTTTACATTTGTGTTGTACATCCTGTAGTATCACATAGAATGGTTTCACTGCCCTAAAAAAATCAACTGTGTTTCACCTATTCATCCCTCTCCCACCCCTAACCCAACCACTGCCCAAGTGGTTTTCCAAAATGGCTGTACTATTTCGCATTCATCCCAGCATTGAATTATTTTTTATTTTAGTCATTAGATAAATGTGTAGTGATATCTCATTGTGGTTTTAACTTATATTTCTTTGATGACAAATGATAATGAACATCTTTTCATGTGCTTATTTGCCATCTGTGTCCTTTTCAATGAAATGTTTGTTTCTGCTGTCCATTTTCTAATTGTATTGCTTTTTTTTTTTTTACTGTTAAATTTTGAAAGTTCTTTATATAGTCTAGATAGACATCCTTTATTGGATATGCAGTTTGTGAATATTTTCTCCCAGATTTTGATGAGGCCCAGTTTATCAGGTTTTTCCTTTTACAAGTCTTATACTTCAAGTCTAAGAATTCTTGACCTAGCTCTGTGTCCTGAAGACTTTTTCCTATGCTTTTTCTAAAAGTGTTTATAGTTTTACATTTAAGTCTGTGATCCCTTTTGAATTAGTTTTTTTGTGCAAAGTATGAGGTTTAGATCAAAGTTCTTTCTTTTTTTTTTTGCTTGTGGATGTCTAATTCCTCTCTCATCATTTGTTGAAAAGGCTGCCTATTCTTCCATTGAATGGCTTTTGCACCTTTGTCAGAACTCAATTGGGTATGTTTGTATGGATCTATTTCTGGATTCTCTCTTCTGTCCCATTGATCTTATGTGTCTATCCTTCTGCCAGTACTGTGCAGTTGTGATTACTGTAGCTATACAATAAGTCTTTAAATTGGGTGGAGTGACTCCTCCCTTATTTTCAGAATTTAGCCATTCTAGGTCTTGTGCCTTTTTGTGTAGATTTTAGAATAAGTTTGTGTCTAATAAAACTTGATAGGAATTTCATTAAATCTATAGATCAATTTGGGAAGAATTGATAGTTTTATTACGGTGCATCTTTTGGGGGAGCTGCTTAAACAGCAGAAATTTATTGTTTCATCGTTCTGAAGGATAGAAGTCTAAGATCAAGGTGTTGGAAGGTGAGTCCCTTCTGAGGACCGTGAGGGAGAAACTGTTCCAGGCCTCTCCCCTAGCTTCCTTCAGTGGTTTTCTGGCAGTCTTAGTTTGCCCTTGGCTTCTGCTGTGTCATTCCAGTCTCTGCCTTCATCTTTATGTGGTAGTCTTCCTGTGTGCATGTCTGCCTCACTGCATGGCATTCATTCTGTTGTGACCATTTTCCAAGGAGGTACATTTTTGTCAGGGAAAGGGCCTGGAATGTGCTGAGGGCATATGTTGGCAGAGAGAGATGGTCTGATGGGGTACCACAGTGGGGAGCAGCCCAAAGCTTGAATCATTTCCTTGGGTCCAAACTCTCCTAGGGCAGCCCCAGATTCCAGGTCAGGTTGGCATCAAACAGCTCTTTTAAAGATTTTTGAAGTCTTAATTTCCCAGTTGCTCATAGAGTTTTTTTCTTGCCTCAGCAGGAGATGAAAAGCCAAAGGCCCCGCTGGATTGATAGACTCAAGGAACAAGAAAAAAGTGCAACTGTCTTTTCCTTTGGGTTTTAATAGCTTGGAATAAGATTAGAGAGTAGTTCTGTAGAGAAAGTATTCAGACTACTTAAATTGGGTAGACATTTATTGATAACTAGCAAAAGCTTAATTAAAAAAAAAAGATTTTATTGTTTTTCATAGGGAGAGAAAAAGACAGAGACAGTGAAGACAGAAGGGGGAGGACCCAGAGCAGTCTCCATGGTTGTACGTCATCAATTTTTGACATGGTTTTGTTCCACAGAGGTGGGTGGGGGCCGTGCAGGGTAGGAACTGGGCTGGGGGCCTCCCACATGGGAGGCATGCCCCCTCAAGCCCAGGGCCGAACCAGGGGACGAGAACCAAACTGGGGGCCTCCTGCATGGGAAGCATACCCCAGTTCAGCATATGGGTCTGCCAGGGCAAGGATTTGATCCTCAGTTCCCGGGGCTGCAAAGCAAGTGCTTAACCTGCTGAGCCATCCTGGCTTCCGCAAATGCTTAACTTTTTAAATTCCCTTCCCTTTTGGATCTAAGAAAACAACATTTATAGAGCAATGGAAAGGGAAGCAATTGTTCATTTATTCATAAATATATTTATTCAACATTTGTATGAGTATCTATTGTGGGCTAGGCACTATTCTAGTCATTGGAATACTTTCATTGACCTTATGTTCCTGTGTGAAAATGGTAAACAAAATAATCAAATATATCAGTTAAGTGCTATGCAGAGAATTAAAATAGGTGGATATTAAAATACAGTGATAGAGGGGTGGCCACTTGATTTAAATCATCAGGGAAGGCCTCTGAAGAGATCTCATTTGTAGTTAGATCTGAATGGTCAGTCTTAGGAAGAAAAGTGAGGAGACTTACAGTAAGAGGGAACAGCTAGTGCAGTGTTGGAAGTGCAGAGACACGATTGGTATGTGGGAAGAACAGAAAGAACAGAGTAATTGGAGTGTGAGTTAGAGGGAGGGAGGGAGATAAAGATGGAGAGAGAGAGAGAGAGAGAGAGAGATGGCACAAAGAGGAGGAGGGAGGGATAGATAGATAGATAGATAGATATAGATGGCACAAATAAGTTCATTGAGTAGGTGGGGGGCCAGATCCACTGAGTCTTTGTAAGCTGGGGTGAGGAATATAATTTTTATTCTGAGGATGATGAGAAGCCATTGGAAGTTTTTGAATATGGGAGTGAAAAGATTTGATGTTTTAAATGATGACTCAGTTATATGGAAAAAGGATTATAATAGAGGCCAGAATAAAAGCCAGAAGATGAATTTGGAGGCGATTTCAGGTGAAAGATGATACTAAGGAAGAATTCAGGATATATTTTAGAGGTAGGTTTGATAAGGATATGTTTGCAGTCTGTATGTCGGCTGAATTTTTTTCTTTTAGAGCTTGGGTAGATGGTTATTGGTGTTCAGTGAGATGGGTAGGACTTGAGAGGAGTAGGTTTTGGAGAAAAAAATTCATAGTCCTGTTTTGATCACTTTATTTTCATTGATGTCAGTCATCAATTGGATAGACAAGGTTAGGATCCAGGTAGAGAACTGAATTGTAGGTATAGTATGGTGATCTGCATATAGACATTATTTAGCAATATGAAGCTGGGATAGGCCACTTAGAAGAAAGTGTGATGAAATACAGGGGGTCCTAGGACTGAGCCTTGTAGCACTGGAATTTTGTGAGGTCTGGAAGAAGTGGAGGCAGAGCCACCAAAACTAAGAAGGTTTAGTCATTGGTGCCTACCTATCTCCTTTTAGTTTTTACCCTTGAATTCATAGATTTGATAACATTACAGAAAAGCCCTAGATTTTGATGTGGTGGGAATATAACAAGGATAAACTATAATAAGGATAAATCTGTTTGCCTCACAAGGCTGTGAAGACTACGGATTGCTTCAACTGCAGTGGTAATGTTACTAGTTCTCACGTTGGATGGCTGGTTCACAGATACTCATTTTATTAACATGCTTCATAAATTCTTATGTGTATGCTTAGCTCGGTGTGAGACATGCAGTAAATTGTAGGTGATAATCATCATTACTTTGTTCCAGCTGTAGGAATAACATAGTAAAAGGAGATGACAGTTCCTTCTGTTTAGGAGTTTTGCTCGTGGTGATAAGTCGTAGTCAAGTGAATGCAAAGCTTTCTGTGCCCTGAATTTGTGGTGCAGTTACAAGGAAAAAGGTCAGGGTAGACATCTTTATTGGGCCTCACTGTGACAATGATACTGAAGAAAAGTAAGATGTGATGGATAGGTAGGCAGGGCAGGATAGGCATTCCGTACTAAGAGAGCTTTTATTTTATTTTTGTTTTGTTTTATTTATTTTATGTAGTTTATTTTTAGAGGTAGCAACACATAAATGTTACTACTACTGCTGAGGAATCATTACCAACACTTGAAGAGTCTCATTCTGAAACTTTGATAATATAATTGAATTTACCTTTCTCTCTGTACAATTTTGGGCCTATTCTCCAGATGGCATTATGGTGTAGAATTTATTTTGGGGTTGTCTTTTTTGAAAAATTTCGAATTGCTTTTATGATATACTTAGGTTTAATGTCTATTATGGGTTCTCTCTTTTATGTGTAAAAATAACACTCTATTTTATGCTATAAGGTTTATTGTTAGGCATGGCAAGTTTCTGAAATTTCCTTGCATAGTATTCCATCATATCTTTAGATTATTTGGACATCAACTATTTATAAATTCATGTGCATATGTAGGATGCTAGCATTACTCTTTTTGTTTTGGAAAACAGTGCCATCAGTCTCTGTACAGCCTGTTCTGAAATTGGGTTCACTTAATACAATGAACTGTTCTCTTTTGGTCACTGTAATGGTTTGTAAATAGCTGGATCCTAGGTCATACTTCTTTTATGCAGCTGTCTTTCTTGGTTACTGGAAGTTAGATGTTTTTCATTTTCTGTAAGGGAATGTAGGTTTAATTGCATATATACTAGAATATTTTGCACCACCAACTACTATAGAGAATCTTTTGATAGCATTCTAGTAAACCTTCCTTATTGACACATGATCAGCTCAGTGGAATTGTGCAGTGTTATGATGAATTTTATAATTTTAATAATAAAAGTTTAACATTTACTGAGTACTGTTGTGCCATCCATTCTGCTAAGCAGCTTTAAAACAGATTTTTTTTTCATTTAAATGTCACAACAACTCAATGAACTGAGTACTGCTTTTATTCCCACTTTACATGTGAGATAGAAGTTACCGGTAGTTTCCCATCCCAAGGTTACACACTAAGCAAGTGGTGGAGCAGGGATTTGTACCCAGGAAGTCTGAGTTTAGGGCCTGTTCTCTTTTGCACTGTGCTTTACAATCGTGTTAGATAAAGTCTTTCTGGGAAATTGTCATGTTGGGAATTTTATCTTTTATGTGCTACCTGGTGTGAGGGCATTGGAAGCTTATTAAATTCTTGTTAGGAATTTTAAAGATTTAATTTTATTCTTTTTGACAGAGAGAGAGACAGACAGACAGACAGACAGATGGGGGAGGGCCCAGAGCTGTTTCCATAGTTGTATGTCATTAGTTTTTGATACAGTTTCATTCCACAGGTGGGTGTGGAGCTGTGTAGGGCATGAGCCAGGCCGAGGCCTCCCACATGTGCCCCAGTGAGAACCGAAATGAGGCCAAACCGCACCCAGTTCAGCATATGGGCCCCTACAGGCCAGGGCTGGAATTTGATCCTAGGACCCCGGGGCTACAAAGCGAGCGCTCAACCCGCTGACCCATCCTGGCATCCCCTTGTTAGGAATTTTATAGTTGCACTCATCTCCTTGTGTGAGGGGGTTGGCCATTGTGTTAGTTAAGTAAGCCTAGCTGTTGAATTTGAGCCCAGAAATACATTGTCTAAAACTCCAAAATATGGGGAAGCTGGGATGGCTCAGTGGGTTAAGTGCTCACTTTGCAGCGCCGGGGACCAGGGATCGAATCCCGGCCCGTGTGGAACCATATGCTGAACTGGGAGCTCCCCCAGTTTAGTTCTCTCTCTGTCTCTGTCTCTGTCTCTGTATCTCTCTCTCTCCCTGTCAAAAATAAATAAATAAATAAAAATATATTAATTCC
>PVKE010052324.1:0-10371 GCA_004027555.1 Craseonycteris thonglongyai
TATTTCTATATGCTAGCAATAAACATTCTGAAATTAAATTAAAAAAACAAAAACAACAATAATACGGGGAAGCGGGATGGCTCAGCGGGTTAAGCATTCACCTTGCAGCCCTGAGGACCAAGGAGCGAATCCAGGCACCTACCCGTGCAGACCCATATGCTAAACTGGGGTGTGCCTCCCATGCAGGAGGCCCCCAGTTTGGTCCCTGCCCTGTGCGGCCCCCACCCACCTGTGTGAAATGAAACCATGTAAAAAACTGATGATGTACAACTATGAAGACGGCTCTGGGCCCTCCCCCTTCTCTCTATCTCTGTCTCTGTCAAAACCATCAAAAATAAATCTTCATAAAAATAATACTACTATTCATGATAGCATCAAAAACAGTAAAATGCTTAGAAATAAATTAGCAAAAGAAGTACAAGACATGCGTACTAAAAACTACAACACTTCATTAAGGACATTAAAGAACTAAGAAAAAGGGAAATATTCCATGTGCATAGATTAAAAGATTCAATATAGTTAAGATAGAAATATTCTTCAACCTGATCTATAGATTCAATGCAATCCCTAGCAACATCCCAACCTCCTGTTTTGCAGATGTGACATGCTGTTCCTAAAATATATGGCTTATATGTAAATGCGAGGTAATCAGAATAGCCAAAACCACCTTCAAAAAAAAAAAAAATTCTTTTGGAAGATTTAAACTTCCTGATTTCAAAACTTACAACAAAGCCACTGTAATCAAGACAGTGTGCTACTGGCATAGGTTACTTACACAGATCAATGAAATACAATTTACACCCAGAAATAGTACTCTGAATTTAAGATTAATAGATTTTTGACAAGGGTGTCAGAACCACTGAATGGAAAAAACAGTCTTTTAAAAAAATATACTGGGACAACTAGATATCCACATGCAAAAGAATGACATTAGATGCCTATCTCACAATAAAACAAAGAAACTCAACGGAATCATAGAACTGAATGTAAACGTTAATAGTATATAACTCTTAGAAGAAAACAAGAGTAAATCTTTATAACCTTGGATTAAGCAGTTTCTTATATACGATACCAATACACAGGCAAAAAGAGAAATACAGGGGAAGCTGGGATGGCTCAGCAGGGTAAGCACTCGCTTTGCAGCCTCAGAGCCCGAGGATTAAATCATGGGCCTGGCCCAGGGGGACCCATATGCTGAACTGGGGTGTGCCCCCAGTTCAGTTCTTGCCAGGGCCTATGCGGGAGGCTCCCAGCCCGGTTCCTGCCCTGTGCAGCCCTGTGCCCGCCTGTGGAATGAAACTATATGGAAACTAATGCTGTCAACTATGGAGAATGCTCTGGGCCCTCCCCACCTCTCTGTCTCTCTCTGTCAAAAAAACAATACCAAAAAAAAAAAAAAAAAAAAAGAAATGCATGACTCAGACTTCATCAAAATTAAAGTTTTTTTATATTTCATGGACACCATCAAGAAAATATCATTGTTGAAACTCACAGAATGGAAGAAATATTTGCAAACTATGTATCTGATAAATAGGTTTGAAGTCATTTTATATATATATATATATATATATATATATATATATATATATATAAAACTGTTATAACTCAAAAATAAAATAACCTAATTAATGGATAAGTAAAAGATCTGAGGAGATATTTCTCCAAACATGACATATAAATAGTCGATAAGCACATGAAGGGGAAGCCAGGATGGCTCAGCAGGTTAGGCGCTTGCTTTGCAGCTCCGGGACCAAGGATTGAATCCCAACCCCAGCCCATGAGGACCCATATGCTGAACTAGGGTGTGCTTCCCATGTGGGAGGCCCCCAGCCCAGTTCCCGCCCTGCACGGCCCCCACCTACCTGTGTGGAATGAAACCAAGTCAAAAACTGATGACATACAACTATGGAGACTGCTCTGGGCCCTCCCCCTTCTCTCTGTCTCTCTCTGCCTCTGTCTCTCTCAGTCTCTGTTGAAAACAATAAATCTTAAAAAAAAAATAAGCACATGAAAAGATGTTTAAAATCATTAGTCATTAGAAAACTACAAGTCAAATCTACAATTAGGTACCACTTTGTACCCACTAGAATGGCTTTAATTGGAAAAACAGGTAATAACAAGTGTTGGTAAGGATGTGGAGAAATTGCAACCCTATGCATTGCTAATGGTGTAAAATGGTGCAGCTGCTGTGGAACACTGACAGCATATCGAAAAGTTAAACACAGAGTTCCAATTTGACCCAGCAACCCTACTTCTAGTAGAATACGCTAGAAATTTGAAGCCATATTCGTATGTCCACACAAAAATTTGTACACAAATGCCCACAGCAACATTATTCATCATAGTTAAAAGTAGATGTTTAAAAAAAAAAGGGGAAGCCAGGATGGCTCAGTGGGTTAAGCGCTCACTTTGCAGTGCCAGGGACTGAGGATCGAGTCCCGGCCTTGGCCCTTGCAGATCCATGTGCTGAACTGGGGAACTCCCCCAGTTCAGTTCTCTCTCTGTCTCTGTCTCTGTCTCTGTCTCTGTCTCTCTCTCTCTCTCTGTTAAAAACAATAAAAAAGAACTAAATTGTTTAAAAAAAAGTAGACACTAGCCAAATATTCATCAATTGGAAAACAGATAAATAAAATATGGCATATCCATACAATGGACTAATATTTGGCAATAAAAAGGAATGAAGTACTGATACATGCTATAGCATGGATGAACCTCAAAACATCAAACATCATGCAAAATGAAAGAATCCAGTTACAAAAGACCACATATTATATGTTCCCATTTTTATGAAAGGTCCAGAAAAGGCAAATCTATAGAGTTAAAAAATAGATTATTCATTTCCAGGAAATGAAGAGTTGGGGAATAGGGTGTGAGGGATTGTTCTGGAAATTAGGTAGTGGTGATGGTTGCACAACTTTGTGAGCATACTGAAATACACTTGAAGGGGTGATGTTCGTGGTATGTGAATAAATACCTCAATAAGTTGTTATAATATATATTTTTAATTTTATAAACCTACTACTGACAATTAAGGCAGGGACAAAGTATGCTAGACACTCTGAAATATCATTAGAGCCCTGTTCAATAGATTCTTTAGTGAAATACTATTGCAATTTATTTGCAAGCTGAATTCTACTCTTTTCTCCTCTATATCACAGTTGTGAAAAATTAGTGTCCCATGGTGGAAAAGGCAGTAGTTAAGAAATCAAAGATTTGGATATTCAGCTGACCTCAACTACCAGAAACTCAAAGCTATTTTACTTCCCTGATAAAGAGTGTGATGGTTCATTTTATCTGTGAACTGAGCTAAGCCATGGTGCCCAGTTATGTGCACAAACATTACTCTGGATATTTCTGTGAGGGTATTTTTGGTTAAGATTAACATTTATATAGCTGAACTCTGAGTAAGGCAGATTGCCCTCCACAAAGTGGATAGACCTCATTCAATCATCCGAAGGCCTGAGTAGAACAAAAGAGAGTTACCTACCCCAAGTCAAGGGAATTCTGTCAGCAGAAGTGCTTTGGACTTGAACTGAAGTATTGGTTCTTCCTGGATCTCCAGCCTGTCAGCCCACTGTGTAGATTTTGAACTTGCCGTTCTCCATAATCATAGGAGCCAATTCCTTAAAAGAAATTTCTTTAGATAGATAGATAGATAGATAGATAGATAGAGAGATAGATAGATAGATAGAAAGATAGACACACACACATACTGTTGGTTCTTCTTCTCTGGAGGTCTAGACCAGGGGTCTCTAAACTACAGCCTGTGGACCAGATGTGGCCCGCAAGGCCCACTCATCTGGCCCGTGGAGACCTTTTTATCTATGGAAAAAATTATGGAAATTTACATGTATCCTGCCAAGATCAGCGGCTTACTTTTTCTATTTCTGTTCACAGTCAATGAGATGATATAATGCCATCTAGTGGCAGAGTTTTTAAATGGTTTGCTGCTTGTTCAAGACTTGATTATTTTGATCACAGTTTGCCAGTTGTGGTTGACTGCTGCGATGAGGTGTTGGTGTCAGTTACCATGTAATTGCGAAACATGTTGCACTCTATTTTATTTAGTGATAATTTCCTTCGCGTAATTACTTACCAGTATGTATAAAGTATTGGAAATGTCGTTAGTTTAACAAGAATTTTCTGAATATTCTGAAGAGAAAACATTAAAAGCAACAATCTCTCTACCATAAGTGGATATATTTGCAGACTATATTCAGGTAAGTTTAACTTAAGGAATCATGAGAATTTTTAAAAATTGTTTTGGGTCATTTGCAGCTATAATTGCGACAAAATTAGTTTGCATAATCAGGTTTTTTGAGCAATATTGTGTGCAAGATACTTTCAGTTTCACTATTTATTCATGTTGAAGTCACTTTATTTTAGTGCCCAACGATGGCCGAGAAGAGGAAAAGAAAAATAGACGATGAGTGTCGGCAATTTCAAGAAGAATGGAGTTTGAAATACCGGTACTTCTTCATCAAATCTGGCGAGAAAGCATTGTGTGTGATTTGCAATGAAACCGTGGCTGTGATGAAAGAATGCAACCTGCGCCATCATCATTGAAGCAAACATCAGGAGAAATATGCACAGTTGGAGGATAAAGTCCATGCCGAAAAATTTTCTAAATTACAAAATCAACTCACATCTAAGAGGACATTGTTCAGTAAATCCTCAAATCAAAATGAATCCTTAACTAAGGCCAGTTATAAAGTTGCCTACGTCCTGGCTAAAAGTGGCAAACAGTTTACAGATGGTGAAGTAGTGAAGGAATGTTTGTTGGAGGTGGCTGAGGAACTTTGCCCAGAAAAGTCAAAACAATTTAAAAATGTAGCTTTGGGCGCAAATGCCATTGCCCACCGTGTTGCAGACATGGGTGAAAACATTGTGACTCAAATACCAAAAAATGCAAGCAAGTTTTGCCATTTTTCAATTGCAATGGATGAATCGCTGGACAGCTGTTCCACCTCTCAACTGCTTGTGTTCATTAGAGGTGTGGATGAAGACACGAACATAACACAACAGCTGGCTTCCCTACATAGCATGTATGGCACTGTTACCAGAGAGGATATATTCAATGAGTTGAAAAAAAGATTTGCTGATTATAACTTGGACTGGACTAATCTCAGTTGCCTGACTGTTGATGGAGGAAAGAACATGAGTGGCATAAAGAAAGGCTTGGTTGGACAAGTGAAACAGATTTGTAATGAGAAAAACATTCCACAACCAATGTTCCTGCACTATATTATTCACCAGCAAGCTTTGTGTGCTAAATATGTGGACATTAGCAGTGTACTGAATCCTGTGGTGAAGATGGTGAATTTAATAAGGTCACATGGGCTCAACCACAGACAGTTCAGAGACATGTTAAAAGATATAGACACAGAATCGCAAGATTTACCATATTTCACAGCAGTAAGATGGCTAAGTTGTGAGAAAGTTCTGAGCAGAGTATTTGAATTAAGAAAGGAAATAGGTGACTTCCTTGAAAGTAAAGGCAAGCCACAGCCATTACTGTCTCATGAAGAATGGGTATAAAAATTGGCCTTTGCTGCAGACATAACTAGTCACTTAAATTTTCTGAACCTAAAACTAGAAGGAGAGAAAAATTTAGTTTCTGATCTATACACCCACCTAAAGGCCTTCAGTTCTAAACTTGTCTTGTTTTTGGAACAAGTACAGGCCAACAACTTGACACACTTTCACCAGTGCAAGATATTAATGGCTGAAGCAACAGCTGAATTTCCCACTTCATTTGCATGCAAGATCATCAAAGACCTCCAGCTGCAGTTTCAGGAGCGGTTTTCTGACTTGGATTCAAAGGCAGAAGAAATGAGACTGTTTCAAAACCCATTTGAAGCAGATGTGGCCAGTTGCCCAGATGAACTGCAGCTGGAGGTCCTTGAGTTGCAAGTAAATGACCTCCTTAGGGACAAGTTCAACGAAAGACTGGTGGGTTTTTACCAGTTTTTGCCCAAGGAAGACTTTCCTAATGTCAAAACTTTTGCATCAAAACTTTCAATCTTTGGAACAACATACTCATGTGAACAACCATTTTCAAGAATGAAATATGTGAAGAACAATTTGAGAACAAACTTGTCTGATGATAATCTCAGGTCACTGTTGATGTTAGGGACATCAAATCGAAAGCCAGAAATGTCTGCTATTTTGGCATCCAGGAAACAATTTCACCATTCCCACTAATACAGGTGTTCATGTGTAGTGTATCAATGAGTTATTAAATAATAACTGAATAAAATAATATTAAATAAATAATTAAAAACAACATCTGTTTTGATTCTTTTTTATTTGGACCTCAAGTGTGTAGTCGGCCCCCAAACTGCTGTTTGAAAGTAATGTGGCCCTCGGGCTGAAAAATTTGGAGACCCCCCCATCTAGACTAATACAAAGAATATGCCTTAAAAAGCTGTAAAATCTCTCCTATCTCCAGCAACATCAGCATTCAAAACTATATGGGTATTGAATGCTATAGGTGCTTACAAAGCATTGTGGAAGTTCCAATTTATTAATTCCAATAGGAAAAAACAGTCATTTGAAAAATGTCTACAGAAATAACATTGGTGGGAAAGCTGGGATGGCTCCGCGAGTAAAGCACTTCTTTGAAGCCCCGAGGACCGAGGATCGAATCCCGGCCCTGGCCCATGCGGACCCACATGCTGAACTGGGGTGTGCCCCCAGTTCATTTCTTGCCAGGACCTATGTGGGAGGCTCCCGGCCCAGTTCCTGCCCTGCGCAGCCCTGTGCCCACCTGTGGAGTGAAACTATATGGAAAAATTAATGTCAACTATGAGACTGTTCTGGGCCCTCCCCTTCTCTCTGTTTCTCTCTGTCTCTGTTTCTCTCTGTCAAAAATCAATAAAATAAGCCTTTTAAAAAATAAATAAATAAATAAATAAAAATAAATAAATAACATTGGCTTTCACTCACTTGGCTTATAACTGTTCTCTAACGCTGAGAATGGAGTATAATGGTCCCTAAAAGTCTGTTATTAGAATACAAAAGCAGATGTTCATACAGCTTAAAGATAGCCAGACTTAAAAACATTAGGTATAGGTAGAATTTATTTTTATTTTTGGTACATCTGGTACCCTTATTCTGTGCATACTTCATATATTCTAAGGGCAGGAATTCAGATACCCAGGCAAGACAGTGAATACAACATTTGGGGAAACAGGGTGAATCCAGAACCCCTGACGCAATGGTATGCTTGCAACCATTTACATGCCCAGGAGTAAAATAAGTCCAGATACTCTTACAAAAGCTGAAGGCAACACTTTTCACCATCAATAATAGACACTAAATTCTCAGTTATCAAATATAGTCAGTTCTATGTCACATGGTGACTGACTACCCAGAGCTCTTTGTTTTGCCTTTATCTAGCAAGATGAGCTTTAGCCATTTCATAGCTCATTTGCCCTTCCACCAGCTCTGCTATACTCATTACTATCTCTGGCAAAAATTTGGTGAGAGAGGCAGTTGATGCAAATGAGAATTTTAGATTTTCCACGCTCTCCCTTTCTACCACGACCATGGATAATCAAGAATTGACTGTGCAAAAAGCAGAGAATGCAATTAGGCTTTAGGTAAGGAAAGCCTCACACATAAATTCACTAGGAATGCCTTAACGGGTATCAAGTAAAGAGGAGCCGCTGGGAAATAAGATGGCATTTTCTTGTTAATGCTAACTAATGCTTACTCGTGTCAGAAGAAAAATGATTTCAAAAAATTTATGTCAGTAGTTCATCAACCCATTTCATAGTGGAGAAATACATTCATTGAGTTGCAGAGTCTAAAGAATATATGGGTGATTTAGCTGTCACTATCAACCCATTCAAAGAGTGTAATTAAAACTTGTTAAGTTCTACATAGGGATCCAGCAAATGAGGGATCTCAGCTAGGTGCTGAGAATAGGAAGACAAAGTTGCTATTTACATTTTAGCAGAGAAGCAGTTTAGTAAGTAAACTGTTTAGGTTTAACTTGGCTAATTCAATAAAGAAATTCCAAAGGTGCTAGGAGAGCGCAGAGAAACTTTTGTGCAAGTTTGGTTAAGTCAAAAAAGTCATTTTGTAGGAGGTGATGCCTGAATTAAGTAGTCAGGGATGAGTAGGGGTTAGATAGCCTATGAAAAGTGAAAGGTATTATAGTTTTAGACAGAAATAAAAGCATGAATAAAAAAAACATGAAGAATCAAGAGAATGTGATGTTTAAAGACCATCACAAGCAGTTCCATATCCTGAACCCTAAAGTGTGAATCGTTTGGAATCCGGCAAAGAGAAAGGAGATATAAACCTCATGGAATTAACTTATTACCTTGGTTAAGAAGTTTGAGCTTCAGTTTGACCCAGTAATTGACAAAATGGACAGATTTTAACTGTGAGTGTTGTGGTTACATTGGTGTTTTAACAAAAGACAGCAAATAAACAAATAACTCCAAAACTAAAAAATTATTGACACACACAACATGATGGTGGTTACCAGAGGGGAAGGGGTGTGGGAGGAGGTTAATGCAAAGGAAAGGTAAGACATTAATCATCTCTACTACACCAGACAGGAAAGAGAACAAGGAGCAAATGGAGGAGACTTGGTAGCTGATGAGTTCAATATTAGCATGTTGAAACCAGCCAAGGAGAGAAAACAAGTACACATTTTCATACTCAAATGAAATTCAGGTGAGAGCTGAATAAATACATCTGGGAATCACCAGCATAGCAGTTCAAATTATGAAAGTAAACAACCTACCCAAGGAAACAGCATAAAACACTGGTTCTCAACCCTGGATACATATTAGAATCAATTGAAAAGATACTTAAACCCAAGTTTCACCTCAGACCACTTAAATGGACATATAGCCAAGGGTCTAGAATTACTTTGAAGTGAAAATAAAGATGGACTTCAAGAGTGTAAGCCCATGAAGAAAACCAGGGTATGCTGAGATAACTCACCAGACTGAGCACTTGTCTTGCAACCGCAAGGTCCAGGGATCGAATCCTGACACCAGCTATGCAAACCCATATGGGCCCATGCAAACCCAGATGCTGAAGTGCAGTGCATCTGGCAACTGAAGGTGCTCCCACGCAGGAGACCCACAGTTTGGTTTCTGCCCCCCACGCAACCCCACATCCACCTGTGAGAAATGAAACTATGTCACAACCAATGATGTACAACTATAGAGACTGCTCTGGGCCCTCCCCTTTCTCTCTTTCACTCTCACCTTCTTTCAACCAATAAATCATAAAAAAAAAAAAAGAAAGAAAGAAAGAAAGAGAAGAAAATCAAAAAGAAATAGAAGCATGTGAAGAGAACCAGAAAATAACCTGCCACTACTTTAACACTCGCAATTGTACTTACTAAAACAGAAGGACCATGACATAATTATTTTAAAAGTAAATATTAAGATACACTATCATTTCAGAAATCCTTGAGTAACATAATAGCATCCCACGTCAAGGGTTCAAGTTCTCGTTTACCAATGCAGAATCAATTATTTGGCTATACACCATTATAAAAAATGTGTTCCCTAAAGTTTCCTTTCTTTTAAAAGATGGTGGAGCGGATATAATTTTTTTTTATATCTTTCTATATTTATAGAGAGTAATTATTTTATCTTCAGTGCATATTTATTTCTATTTTACTTTTGACAGATAGAGAGAGAGACAGAGACAGAGACAGCTAGAGAACCGAACTGTGGGAGCTCCCCAGTTCAGCATGTGGGTCCTGCCTGGGCCGGAGCCGGGATTCGATCCTCGGTCCTCGTGGCCTCAAAGCGAGCGCTCAACCCGCTGAGCCGTCCCGGCTTTCCCCCGGATATAATTTTAACTAATCAGATGTGTTCAATAATTACAAGAGCTCCAAGATAAAATCAAAGTCCTTTATGGAACAAATAATTTTCTTCTTGAGGATTTATCTGTTTAGCTATTTTATTTTTCTTTGTGTTTTCTTAAAGAGTTGTTAGTTGCAGGGTGGGACGGAATTTGAATACATTACAGAATAAAATTTAAAAGTCAATGCACATATTTATATCTGTATTTAAATATTCAACACCAAACTATACGTTGCATGTTTGTTCTCCAAAATTACATTACAGCTTTATTGACAGAGGCAATATAAATACACTGGTTTGGGGATGCACCTGAAATGTGATTAAGTCCCTTAACGATGGTAATTTATGTATTAATTTCCATCCATCTCAGCAACTGGCAGCATCCACCAATTATAACATTAGCTCCCTAGCAATTGCAGCTGCTAAATGCAGAATTGGCGTATAAGCTACTGTCACTCACCTGAAATTTTACAGTTCTAATTAGTGAACCAGTTAGGCTGTCAACAACGTTTGGCCTGCAAAGACAGCA
>PVKE010052325.1:0-10377 GCA_004027555.1 Craseonycteris thonglongyai
ACAGAGACAGAGACAGAGAGAGAACTGAACTGGGGGAGCTCCCAGCTCAGCATATGGGTCCGCACGGGCCGGGGCCGGGATTTGATCCTGAGTCCCCGGCACTGCAAAGTGAGTGCCTAACCCACTGAGCCATCCCGGCTTCCCCACAAGGTCACATTTAGCTAACATTGTTTAAGGTTAACATTAAGTAAAGGATAGTTCAGCCCTACACTTCTACTCAACCAAGATTGCTGCTGCATTGAAAGAGAGCCTTAGAGAGACCTTTACTGGCAATTGATTGCTTTTATCCTGAAGTAACATATGTCCCATCTGCACAGATTTCTTTGATGAAAACTAATCACAAGGCCATAATTAATCTTGAAGAAGTAAAGAGGTTCAATATCTGTCCTCACAAACGCTGAAGAAGAACCAGAAATACTGGTAAAAATCACTAATACCTTCAGTAGTTTTGAAGTCTAAAAAAAACTTGTTTAAAAATCAGCTGTGCCTAAATTTATTCATAAAATGAAAATATTGATGTTCTTCATAGATTTGAGAATAAAATTCAAACTTGTATATAAACTTACTAGTCAGTTGCTCTGTAAATGGTACAGTTAGTAGATATAGTTTGCTTGAATATTTAAATGTATACTGTATGTGTGTAATAGACTTTTAACTTTAACCTGTACTCATACATCAAACATGTCTTTGAAAAAGTGTTCTTTGTATTTTCAGTTTTTATCAGAGAAGAATGTGTTATGTCATGTAATTGGAAAAAAATCTGAGTGAGCAAGTCATCACTCTCAGTTTGTATATCTATGAAAATTTCCCAGGGATGAATAGCTTAAGTTATTCGGAAGCCCTTGTGGAACTTGTGTGTGATTTGATGCTCTTCAAATTCTTCTTTAAAAGGAAGTCTTTTTTGAATTGCCCATTATTAGACTGATAGCTCATTAAGTGTGCTGGTATTTCAATAGGTGATTGCTCATTTTTGGACCCAAAAGATTTAGGTTTTCTGTGATTACTTATACGGTGTCAAGTACATAATATATGCAAGTACAATAAATAACGTACATACATCTTTTCAGTCAATATTATTGACTCTACCAGTAGTCCACAAATCTTCCAAATGACACTTTGACCACAGACAAATGTCAGTTTCAATTATGCAATATTTAAAATTAGGAATACAGATGGAAAATATCCAGTGAATTCAACTAATTACGTATTATTATCTTGAGTGAGGTAACATATTACAAGCTATAATATAATTAATCTTTCCTCAGTGGCGTCTATAAGCATGTCTGATATGCATTGAGAAATTTAATTATTTCAAGCAGATAAATATTGCTCAATATTATTATGGAATATTTCATTTAATTTAGAAAATTTAATTTAATAAAAAAGTCATTTCTTATGTTCTTATGTTCTTTCAAATATTTATTACAATCAAAGCAGATTCTTTTCTATCAAAATTATAAAATACTCCTTAAATTTTAGAATTTGACAGTCTTATTTCTGAAAAGGTTTTTAATACTCTGTTTAAGTGTTCGCTTAGTTGCTGCTAACAAGAGTTAACTTTTATTTTACACCTAGTAGGTAAGCATATGACATAGATCATCTCATTCAATTAAACTATTAAATTTAATTAAGGGTTGCATGTAGATATATTAAAAATTAAGACTACTAAAACTTCCTTAATTTACTATGAATAATGTTCTCATTATAAAAAAAATATTTATTTTCTCTTAACATTTAGCAATGAAAAATACCAATATTATTTATTTTAAATGCATTGTTATAAATAAGTCATTCATTGGTAATGTACCTTTGAATACATTTTTTTAATGATTTTTTATATATTTTTATTTTTTTTATTTATTTTTGACAGAGAGAGAGATAGAGAGAGAGAGAGAGAGAGAGAGAGAGAGAGAGAGAGAGAGAGAGAGAAATACAGAGACAGAGAGAGAACTGAACTGGGGGAGCTCCCAGTTCAGCATATGGTTCCATACGGGCCGGGGCCAGGATTCAATCCTCGGTCCCCGGCGCTGCAAAGTGAGTGCTTAACCCACTGAGCCATCCCAGCTTCCCCTGAATACATTTTTAAATAATATAAAAATAATTTGAATTATTAATCTTTATAAAGGTAAATGTGTTAAAATATGCATTTAAATTAAAAGAAAGAAAAGTAGAAATTAGTACCTATCTTTAAGAGGCAGTGTTAATTATGAGAAGTTTCTCACTGAAGAGGCAGCAATTGAAAAACAGTGAGTTTCACACTCAAATGATTATGTATTTTCTAACCTTATTGTTTATTGTATATGAACAAACTTAAGTTAATGACAAACGTAGGATTTCTGAAGTAAAAAATATGACAAAACTATATTACTTTACTCTAAAGATCTGTAATAAATTATCATTCAAATATTTATTTGTTGAGTATTTACTGTGGAATAATAATTATTAGGTACTGATGAAGAGGCAGAGTTATTATTAAGATGTCAATGCATTTTGGTTAAGTAAATTATTAAATCATTATATAAATTTCTTGATTTAATATAATTAGAACAGTCTAAATGTTTGTGTGGTGGTGTGTACATAAACAAATTCAAGACATTCTCTCATGTATCCTCAAGCTTAAATTATGTTGCTAATAAATATTATACACACAAGTCTTTATAATCTGTCTCTATTTTGGGCCAGAATTAAAGACCCTATTATTCCCCACATTAAATTGACTGCACCACTTACATAGAAACATTTCTTTTTAATTAATGTAAAAAATACATAAGAAAAATTTTAAAAAGAATAATAATTTTAGTAGTTACATTTATAAGTACTTCCAAAGGAGAAGAAAAAGCAAAACATTCAAATAAATTGGTAAACAAAAATCAGGTATATACAAAAGCATCTGACCAGTAGATAAAAATTACAGTATATTTTCAATAAAAGGAGAAATGACAAATAAGTGTGATTTTGAGGGTGTCAAAAATTTCTATAACAATGATGAGCTAATAACATGTCACATATTATAACAAAATTCATCAGCAAAAGTCCACAGATGTGAAGTATATCTTAGGCATTGGTTGTGGGAACTCATTACCCACATCTCTCAAGGAGGGACTTACTGACCCAGCTGCTGTGAAAAAGTGCTGACGACAGGCAGGCTCTAGCAGACAGCCACCTCAGAGACGGCCTCAGCTGAAGGGTTAAGGTCACACCGTTTCGCAGGACAGTGCCTGTCCAACACTGTCAGATGAAGGGAGTACCAGAGCCCTGCCATTTCCACTCTAAGCGTGACCACCATGATCAGCCATTTTAGATCCGGAAATCCCCGAGTGAGCACAGGCTCTGGTCGTTATCTGACACTCCAATTCTACCTGTTTCCATGATATTTTCTTCCCTCCTCCTAACCACACACTAAACTTTGTCTAAAGATCTAATTCCAAAAGAATCCAGCCTATAACATCTTATAAATACAATTTAACAGGGAAAATTATGGCACATGCAATTGAACTTCCTAAGAATTAGCTTTTTTTCTTTGTTCTAGACCTAGGATTATTATATATATTTATATTTGATTTTTATAAGAGACTATGGGTCATAGACATAGAAGATTCTGGAGTTAGTATCGTAAAATCTGTGCTGTATGGTGCCTTTGAAGGAACTCATAAGCCAGGATTCTGACGACATAATCACACAAGCCAGACACCAATATATGCCAGGTTTGTTTTCAAACTGTGTAAGAATGGCAGAATGAGACATGCACTGCAAAAATAAGTGTAAAATTTAGATACGTATCCTGTTTTTTCACAGTCTTTAAAAAGACAGCAGAGTTATTAGAATCTTGTATTATATTTTACACACTAAACTATTTTGAAATTTGCCTGTGATCACAGAGCTTTGTAATGTGCTAAAATGCTTAAAATATTCAGCTTTTAAAATTTCAATTAGCAAGTGCTAATTACCATCTAAAATGAGGAACAAGTCCCAGAGATGCTGTAAGGAAAACAAAGATAAAAAGTTGAAAGGTCTAAGTAAAGAAGAAAAATTACTTCAAAGCAGAAAATGGAAGATCAGAGGTGGGAGACCAGAGAAAGAAACAAAATATACTGAGAGAAATAAAGAAAGAAAAGTAAAGAAAGAAAAAATAAGCCTTTTTGAAAGGCTTATTTTTATTGCCTTTACTTTCAAACAAGATTCTAAAACTGTTTTCTGTTTATTTGTTTAGATTGTTTTATTTCTTTTTATTTTACTTCATAGTTAAATATAAACAAGAGTGAAATTCAAATCAGCTGGTAGTTGTTTTCTATTTTCAATAGTTAATAATTACAGGCAACATTGTATACCAACTTTAATCTTAGTTTTGTTATTGCCTTGTTTTAAATTGTACAGATTCCAATACACAAGTAGACAGTAGAGAAAATTGTTAGCAACTCAATACATTTTTATGATTATAAAATTTTAGAAAAATCCCATAAGAAATTATTTTCTTTTGTGAGTTGACAACTCAAACATTTTAATTAAAAAATCCTTCACATGTGCCATATGCCCCCACAATAAGGCTAATTTTCTATAATTGGCTATCTAAGCTGGAGGCTGTTGAAGACAATTCTCAAATTTCTTATAGAAAGAAAGCCAAAATAAACAACAGGAAAACAATTTGTCATTGAGAACATCACCAAAACCATCCTTTAGTGAAGAAAAACAACAAAAATTGCATAAGGCAAAGTGGAGCAGATGGTACCAAGAATCTTTTGGGACTAGGTTATTTTTGTTCTTAGGCCATAGCTTACGATGGAAAGTGAACACACTGGGAACAAATTAACTGGTGCATATGGATGTGAGTGTTAGTGTCCTAAGGTGAGAATCAGATTCATGAACCTAACATTTAATCAGAACTGTTGTTTCTAACTAGCATGTCATGCTCTATTACTTCCAGATAATACACCATATGATTACCAGTCAAATGCTAATTAATGATAAATAGAGATGACAGACTGGAGAGAACAACACTGAGTAAAAACTATGTTTCTCCAGGAAGTTAGAAAACAAAACAAAATGACAAACCTTTACACCAGGATATTGAAGAAAAAAGAAGTACATAGCTTCTAACTATCTAAGCTGCTTACATAGTGTGATCAGAGTTCCATCACTGGTAACACACATTAAAAACTATACAACCTCACATGTCACATTGCAGTAGGTACAAAAATAATGAACACTGAACCAAATTATATAACAATGGTGAAAAGAATCATATCTTGTGGACACGGCTTTATTGAATAAAATAATTTGGCTGAAATATAGACTTAGTTTGTTTTAACTGATATTTTCATCAGGATGTAAGTTGTTGTTTTCATAATGTAATTACTAATAATATTTCATTTGCAATTGCCAAATTGTTAAGAAAATTTACAAAAAGATCATTTCAAATAAATTAACTTTTACTTTTCAAGACAACATTTGTGAGGGCTTTATAAAGCAGTGTGAGTTTGTAGGAGTATGTGAGTATGTATGTATGTAAATATGTGCATAGCTGAATAAAATATCCTGTCATGTTTATCTTTGAAGACCATGAAAAATTGTTATAAAATATATACCCTGATGCAAGTTTCATGTCACTGAAGCAGTAATTGTCAAGTATTGAGCTAGCATAATTTGAAAACCAGCACATTCCATAAGTAGATTAAAATAAATTTTAATGAATTTTTTTCACACTTTAAGGATGGTTTTTGTTTTTCTCATACAATTTGAATTATTCTTTCAATATAATAAAGCATGTTATAATCATGTAGTATGATATCAGAATGAGAAGTTACATATGGTCATGTTAGTCACCTAACACCTTCTTTATACTCATTTTCTATTGAATATTGTCCAAATTCTTCAGAACCCCACAGTGATCCCCATTGTGGTGTATATGTGTAGGACGTTACATATGGTCATGTTAATCACCTAACATCTTCTCTATACTCATTTTCCATTGAATATTGTCCAAATTCTTCAGAACCCCACAGTGATCCCCATTGTGGTGTATATGTGTATGGGACTACAGTTTTCAACAAGACAACAGGAAAAGTGGTGATTGCGATGAGGGAGGGAATTCGAGTGAGGAGATTGATCTTACTGCAAGGACAAGGTAGTGTTACTGGAATTTAGTGAATGAAGACCAGTGACGTTCAACATCCCCCAAAGAATTGTCAGGAACAACAAAGAATTTTTGAATTCACAAACAGTGCTTCTGCTAAAGAATACATAATCAAAATTTGACTTGATTGTATCTCTTTAAGTATAGTTGTGCCATCCTAAACTACCTATTCTATACCCAAGAAAACTAAACATCCTATTTTCTTTAATGTATGAGTATGTAATTTCACCTCTCTGAAATGCTATTGTCTTCTACTATCTGTCATACAAAGCTAGACAACTAACCCATTTCTCTAATTTCAGCCCACATGTTGCTTTCTCACCATAGTACTTCTTTCTTTTTTATGTTTTATTACTTATTTTCTCTCTCCACATGCACAAAACCCAGAACATTCCATTAATGAATGTAACATGAAATATGTAATTTTACAAGTTTGCTGGCTGTTGTTTTAGATAATTAAATATTTCTTATTCATCTTTGTATATGGAGACTCCAGAATACTGGAATATATGTATTTATTATATGTCCAATGACCATTGAATGAAAAAATAATAAAGCAAATAAATGAGTGAATACATATATGCAAAAATAAGCAAATAAAACTTTCTGAAAGATATATTACAATATTCGATTTGGCAAAGTGCCCTTGTTTAGAATAAATACCACATTTATATTTGAGAAACACACAGAAAAATATAAAACGGTTTACCATATAGTACATTAAATTTCATGTTTTGAATATAAATGTATATTTTATACTCTAAATGAAGCTGTGTGAAAATATAAGGGCATTGTTTTAAATTTATTTTGTTTAATATATATAGATACATATTTATCTATATGTATATATAGATAAATACATATCTATCTGTAAATCTATCTAATACATATCTATCTATATAGATAGATATGTATCTATATATGTATAGATACATATATATCCAAAGAAAATTATAAATGTTTTAAGGTGGCAATATTTTTAATTTTTCCTGAATTGTTCAGTTTAACTTAGGCTAGCAGCCTATCTCTTGAACTGAAATTTTTCCTTTACATATTGAGAAAATAATGTCAAAATAATTTGTTTTGTTTTTACTTAAAAGAAAGAATTATCATTTCATAATGATACAAACATAGATTTTCAAGTTATTTTATTAAATGCATATTTAATTTTTATGTATTAAGTCAGGTTCTATGCAAGTGGCTGGATATTTAATAGTCAAAAATACAGTCATTGGACCTACCTTCACAAATACTATATGATTATGAAAGACAGAGGAGTGAGCAAGTAAATAAAACAAAGTTTAAATATTGATTTGAATTATGATTCAATAGCTACTTTTGTTCAACCTGAAAAAACAAGTATTTAATGTTCCTGAATTCGGCTTTGTAGCATTTATCATATTTACAAAATATTAACAAAATGTTTGCAAATACCTAACTGTTGGGTATGTTGTAAGGTTAAAGATAATTTATATAAAGTCCTAAGAAACTTTCTGGAACATGGGCAGTATTCAATAACTGGTAACTAATATTATGTGAGAGCTATACACATTATTACTAGCATGTCTTTTTTCTTTTAATCATAAAGTTGTAATTTTAAAAACCTTTCAATCTTTACGAATTAAATGTTCTTATAATTTTTCATATTCAAAAATACAGGAAACTTGTTTGCTATGTTTCATATATTATTTCTTAATTATTTTCTATAATTATATATTAATTCCAATTTCATTTGCTCCACTAGTTTAGATTTAGACCACATTAAAAATACTTTAAACTGTCTTTTGACAGTTTAGCATGGATTCAAGAATATATCAAAATACATTCAAGAGCAATGTATTGCTTTTTCATTGCCTTTTGTTAGTGTGACTTATTATTTCCCTCTGGCTTTTTCAGCTTTCTCCCAAGTTAATAGTTTCTCAACTCTGAGATACCTGATATCTTGTCTTGCCATTAATCACTGTGAAGTTAACAGCTATCACACCTCTCAGTATTATCTTGAGTTTAACTCTGTCTACACAGCAGTGAATCAAAGTCATAGAAACAGAGAATGATACCTTTTCAAATCAAAGTATTAAAAAAAATGTGTATACTCAGTAATTGGTATTTAAACTTTCAGGCTTAAAAAATCCTTTGTGTCTGACAATTTTCTCTTTGGGGTTAATATATTTTAAACATAGTATTTGTTGAAATTTTACTTATAAAAAGTATTAATGAAGCATAACTTTTGGAGTTATATTAATTTAAAAAATCATGTCTTCACTAAAATTTATTATATTTTCATTGGTTTTCTAAAATTTTGCTGCTATAAGTATTTCTCAATATTAACATGCTATCTCTTGTATCCTATCACATTTTTAATGTAAGAGAAACCTTAAATTTGACACATGTTTGATGAATCAGGTGACCAATTGGGTCCGTTAACAGAGATAATTGCATATATTCCTGAGAAAGAGGAGGAATATATTTATGATATATATCATATATACCATATGGCAGTGTGTGTGTGTGTGTGTGTGTGTGTGTGTGTGTGTGTGCGTGTGTGTATCAGTTCTGGCATCTTAGTATAAATGTAATCAAATAGTTTATATACTTGGATATTTTATGTACATTGTTACAATGCTATGAAGTAAAGGTATTGGGAAAGATGATCTAATAGGCTCAATAGCTGAATATTTTATAATTTCAACTAACAACAATTATACTAAAATGCTAATCTTGGCTGGAGTAGAAAGTTCTAACATAGATTGTTTAGCAGTGTGTTTTCCACAATATACTGGAAAGCATAGAGGACATTTTGTGAGATTTGCTTTATAACATAAAAAACATAAAAAATGTTATTGTTAATACTAGAATAGGTCAGATATTATGTGTATTTCTTAAATTACCGTCTCCAAACCATACTATGATGTTATTGTATAAGTGATATTATTCTATTTTTTATAGAAAAGAGTCAGAAATATTTGGGAACTTGCTTAAAATCAGATAGTTTGTTGGTGCTTAAGAGGAATTAAAAGCCAGCTTCCTCATCAAACAGACCTCTTCATTAAGCTGCACAGCATTCAACTCTCTTCATATGAGTAGGCTTTGTGGCAAAATAAGTCTCATTTGTGTATGTTCTTTTGTATAATTTTCTCTCTTGTGAAGGAGGAGGAATAATATTAATTAATTAAATCACCTCTAAACTTTAATTTTGAAACCCACCCCATACCTGTTTAAAAAAGTAGATACTGCAGTTTAAATCAACAAAGCCAAAATTGACAACAATTTACTTAAGATGATCTTTAAAAGTAGTATCTGAAATTAATAATAACAGGTACATGGAGAATATGTTGAAGAATAGTGATTTTAGTATACAATGAGAATATGTATGTCTAAAGACAAAGACTTCACAGAGACCTATGGACACACTCAATAACTTGGTGATTGCCTGAGGGAAGGGGAGGAGGGGGGAAGGAGAGAGGGAGGGGAGGTGGGAGAGGGCATTAGCATTATGGACACACTCAATAGCTTGGTGGTTACCTGGAGAGGGGGGAGAAGGAGGGAAGGAGAGTTGTGGGGGGAGGTGGGAGTGGGCACCAGATATATGGTGGTGGAGGGGACCTGATTCTAGGCAATGCATGGGTGATGTGATGTGGACTTGTACATCCGGAAACTATCTAATTGTTACCAACCAATGTCACCCCATTAAATTGAACAATAATAATAATAAAAAAACTCCAAAAAAATAAAAAGAAAATAAAGACAAAGACTTACACAACATTTTTCAATAATATGCAGAGAATCAATGGCCTTCTAATTAAGTTGCATGTATTAAATTTTAGACCCAAACATAGGAACTCCTACATTTAACTATTAAAACACCCTTTTGTGAAAATTATTGATATCTATTATTATTTGTATTTTTACTTATTTTCTGTAGCTTACATTAATTATTAAAAATGTCCTCTGAACCTATGGATATAAGGTTACAGTTTCAGAAACTAGCTTGAGGATTGACTTCAAACTTCATCATTTAACTTGAACATATTTGATTACTCTTCTTAATAGTAAGGGATCATATTCTTATATTAATATTTAGAATTAATGCAAAATAATTATTTATATTTATATTTATATTATAAATAGCTCTATTATAAGTGAATAAAACTTAGGTTCTTAAAACTTTAAAATGTATAAGATTTTTTTTTTCAAAATTTAGAGTTCTGATTCCATATAACCTATACCTGGTAATCTAAATTGATAGG
>PVKE010052326.1:0-10374 GCA_004027555.1 Craseonycteris thonglongyai
AAAAAAAAAAAAAAAAAAAAAAAAAAAAAAAAAAAAAAAAAAAAAAAAAAAAAAAAAAAAAGAGATGCTTCTTCCATCATTCTCACACCTGATCACGCTTTTTTTTTTGAGAGGCAAACAAAACTTGAGAAACACAATACTAATAGCCCGGTACTAATTTTTGTGTTCCAAACCTGGGGTTGGCAAACACTGGCCTGCAGGCCAAATCCAGCCAGTGAGTCACCTGTTTGTACAGTTCATATTTAAAAATGGCTTTTAGGGGAAGCAGGGATGGCTCAGTGGGTTAAGAGCTCACTTTGCAGCCCTGGGACCGAGGATCGAATCCTGGTCCCGGCCCGTTTGGACCCATATGCTGAACTGGGGAGTGCCCCCAGTTCATTTCTCACTGGGATGAGACCCTGGTCCGGTTCTTGCCCTGCGCAGCCCCACGCCCACCTGTGGAATGAAACTATTTGGAAAAACCAATGATGCGCAACTATGGAGAATGCTCTGGGCACTCCCACTTCTCTCTGTATCTCTCTATCTCTCTCTCTCTCTCTGTCAAAAACAATAAAAATAAATTTTTAAAAATGGCTTTCACATTTTTTAAATAGATTAAAAAATCAAATGAAGAATATTTTGTAACATTAAACATATGAAATTCATATTTCAATGTCTACAAATAAGTCTTTGGAACACAGCCACACCCATTCATTTATGGTTGCTTTCTCCATTAAAAATGGCCAAGTCGCGGAAGCCGGGATGGCTCAGTGGGTTAAGCGCTCACTTTGCAGCGCCAGGGACCAGGGATCGAATCCCCGCCCCGGCCCATGCGGAACCATATGCTGAACTGGGAGCTCCCCCAGTTCAGTTCTCTGTCTCTGTATCTCTCTCTCTGTCAAAAAACAATAAAAATAAATATTTTTTTTTAAATTAAAAAAAAAAAAAAAGGCCAAGTTAACTAGTCTATACAGAGATTATCTGGCTTGCAAATATTTACTATCTGACCTTTTACAGAAAATGTGTGTCAACCTCCGCTCTATAATGAAAAGAACATTCAATATGTTTAGTTGTTCTTGTTTTTAACAGCAAAGAAGTTGTAAGCCAGATGTTTTCTTCTGAAAATTTTACTTAAGATCATATTCATCTCATAGAGTCTGAAAAGAACATATAACAGGCTTTCAAAATTAACTGAGCCACAAAAATCAGAAGAGACTTCAAGAATCTTGCCTTCCAATAAAAGCTTGTATCACAGCCATCAGTTTGGACCTCTTTTCTAAACCATGAAGAGAGGTCTTATGAGTGTCTGCAAACACAGACAGCACTTGTCTCAGCTATCACAGGGTGCAGAAGGGGCCACGATTAAGTAGCAAAATTCAGACCTAATTTGATGTATTTGGTTTTTGGATCCTTCTACAGGTTGGAGGGAGTTGTTTAACTACTGTAGTTTAAAAGGCATGGGCCCAGAATACCAGATGTATGGGACAGTATCAACTAATGATTTTATAACCTACTTGCTCAAGTCCACTAAAACATAAAAGCAAGTGTTCTAAAAACAGTGGAAAACTGTCCATTATAAGTGACATGATGAGTACAATTCAGGAATAATATCACTAATTCAAATGTTTAAAACAGTTGGGCTACATAATTTAAGAGCAGTATCTTTGATATTTGTTTACATCCTCAACATTTTTGGCTTAATAATTAATAGAAAAATCCACCTGTAAAGTTAACTGTGAAGTTACCAAACCCAACCATTATTTTATTATAACTTTTTAAAAATTAAAGTGAGGCTGGCTTTAAAAGTATGTCTGCCATTAAACAAATGAAAGACTGCTCTGAGCAATAAGTCAGGAAAAGGCAAGCATTCTGCTAACACTGCCTTCCTAGGAACATAACTCACAATCTAATACCTACAAAAAGGCAAAAAACAAACAAAATCCAAGTCACAGCAAACCAGTAAATAGTCCCATTTGTAAATGAGTCTGAAGAGATTTTATTGAAAGAAAGAGAACACCTTCTTTGGGAAAATGACCTCTTGATTAACACGAAAACAAATTTTAATTACGGACCGATACAGCAAAAACACACAGTTTGAGTGCAATCTGAAAGTCATCCATGGTCACTAGTGGCTTCAGTCACAGACACAGCACGTGCCCCCAGTGGTTACAGCACCTTGGAGAGACCGTTATTAAACTCTGTGGTAGATCTCCAATTTAAACACCGGCTCCGCTCCGGCCCAGACCAGGGGCACGAGTGCGGGCGAGAAATGCAAACTCATCAGGGCTTTGACCTTAACGCGGGGGCAGCCCTGGGGACATGCTGCAGACAGCGCCGTGCATCTCAAAGCCACTCCCAAGCGGGTCCAACCACGCCCTCCCGAGAAGGCGACCTCAAAAGTTTTGCTAGGGAGGGAAACCGAGGCACAGATGACTTGCATGGGTTAGCAGAAGGAACCCCGGGCAATCCCTCGTCTCCCAGGGCCCGGGAGCCCCGAAGCTGTGGCTGGGACAGAGATTCCCGAGCAGCAGGCGGCGGCCCGGGAAGCCCGGGACGATCCCACACCGCCTCCCCTCCCCCTCCCTGGTCCGCCCCTTCGGAGCCGCCGCCCGGTACCTCTCGATGACTGAGGCCACCAGCTGCGGCAACTCCTTCATCTCGAAGGCGGAATAGGACGCGGACAGCAGGGGCCGAACCGCCACCTCCCAGCCCGGGGTCGTGTCTGTCCCTGTCGCCGTAGCCCCTGGCACCGGTGCCGGAGCCCCTGCCGCCGCCGCCTCTTCGCCGCCGCTCGTCGCCATCTTCCGTCGTACTACTGCGGCTCCCTCCGGGGGCTTGCCACCGGCTCAGCGCCACCTCCCAGGAGGGGCGGAAGTGACGTAACCGGTGGCGTCAAACTACGCGACGCAGTCGCCGGGCGAAACACGCGACGCGCGGAGACGCGCGCTCAGCAAAGGGGAAGTGAGGCGCGGCCCTGGGTGGCTCGGGCACGCCGGTGGGTGTTGCGCCTGCGCAGGACGCAGCGCTTCGGGGGCGGGGCGGGGCGGGGCGGGGCGGGGCGGGGCGGGGCGCCCGAGTCACCGCGCTGCGTGCTGGGACTTGTTCCCTAAGGTGCAAGCGATGTGGCTTCGGGCTACCACGGAAAGGTGAGTTAGGCACTTGGTTTCAGGTGGCAAGACCAGGGCAGCGAAGTAGACTGCATCGCGGCCCCGGCTCGAGACAGCGAAGGACGGGGAGGCCGAAGCCTGATCGCTCTCACCCGCTTTTACCCCTCCCTATTGCTCTTCATAATAACACTACAGCGCTTGTTTACAAAGCTCTTCTTCCCACACCACCTCGCGCTCTTATTGTAATCACTAGTCCTTACTTTCTTCGCGCTCAAATCCCTTTTGTTTTGATTATCCTCGTTAGTAATATTTCCAGCTCGTATTTGCATCGTTGTTTCCAGTGTGCCCAGAAAGATAATTTCCTTTTTTTATACTAGCAAAGAAACAATAAAAGAATGTAAGCTTTTAAATCACAGGTCATAATGTCTAGATTTCATCGTCAAAATGATCTGGATACGATGTCTAAGAGGAAAGAGCAGTTTAACTCAAGGAAAGGTAAGCATGCATTGAGAACATTCTTATGTGAGATCTTGGATGAAGTCAGGCTATGCCCTGTGGCTCAGTCCGCCTGAATAAGGAAATCTTCATTCACAAGTTTGAAAGGTAGATGGTACCTCTGTTTACATTTTACAAAAAATAAAAATGCCCAAAATAGTCTTGATTATGGAATGATAACTGCCAATTTTTTAATATTAATGTAGTTGTTACAGTGTTTTCCAACACCTATTTGGGCTTTGAGTCCAAGTAATCAAAGTTCTTTTTGTTTGTATAAGCACACGTTAATATAATATCAAAAAGATACCTTTCCTTTTTAAAATAGAAATTATGGTACCACAAAGCTCATTTCCCGTATTGATCTTGCAAGCATTTAAGTATCGTAATATGGTTTGTCAGAGCTTCCAGGGCACACCAGAAAGGTGAGTAGGGCTATCTCTTGGTATTTCAATATAGGAATGCCTTACTAACTCACCAGAGGCAGTAGAAATTTAAACTAGGAACAAATGCCCTAAGGCTTCTAGGAAGAAGGTGTTACCATTTGGGGAACTATTGTTCAAGTAGCAGCTTCATGCTTAAGATAGTGAGGAAATCAGAGAACAGTTTATCAAGCCCTAGGAGACACAAAATGACAGAAATACTAAAGTGCTGGGATAGACCATTCAGGAAATTGTGTGGTTAGCAGCCAGGAAACTTAATAGGTTCTGGGTAGCCAAAATTAACAGGGAAGGCTTTATGGCATTTAGATGTTAGAACAGCCAAATTTTGAGAAGGGAAAAAAGCATTCAGTAGATTCATTACTTAAGATTTTAAGTGAGCAGAAATCAGTACCGGTAAATAAGTCTTGGGGTGATTCTGACCATTGTAGCTTATGGAATAAGCTTTTAAAAAGAATAGCAAGTTATACAGGCAGTCAAATTACAGACCTTAAATTTCTATCATTTGTTCCATAAAGGATTTAGGGCCTCTTTATGAATACATAATGATTACAATGCATTAGTTGGGGGAAAAAAGTGGAAGAATACCATAATCCTATTAAGAGTTTGTATGCAAGAACACTACACAATAAATGCCCGTTTGAGTAATTAATATTTGTATTTAAAATTTTTCTACAATATGCATGTTCTATTTAAAATTAGAGATTTTTAAAAGTGACTTAAGATACAACTATTCCTGATACTGAGTCCTGGAGGAAATTTCTCATTGGTCCGCTATATAATATGATAAGCAGTGGCCTTAACAACATGTCTGGAATAAACCCAGCACCAAGTTGTAAAATCCATTCCTGAGGACGGGCTATGACAAAATACTACCCCTAAAATTCAGTCAAGATGCACAACTAGTTCTCTGTTGGTCTGGCTTAAGCTATCGACTGATTTCCAAGTAGCTTGAAAAGAGGGATTACATATACATGAGGGGTCCACCACAACTGTGTCGGAATCAGTCTCTTTTTGAGTTTTAAGTCTCTCGTTACTATCCTCACCTTGTTGTCATTTAATTTATTGTGTATCACTGGTGTTCATGAAAGCTGTCCCAAGTGCTTTTTGTACGGAGGTGAGATACTGACCAAGGAGATCTACAGTACACTTCCTGGGGCTTAGCCCTTCTGTGGTGCTAGAGAAGCATGGCGCTATACAGTTTAGCAAACGGTCAAGCTTAGGAAAGGAGTAACATCCTCTCATTAAAATGAAAGAGCTTGACAAGGATTTATAGCTAAATAAAGGGCCAAAGGAATGCCTTCAAGAAGCTACACATCTACTCTAGTGCAGCCAAAAGGGCAGTTAGTAAAGGCCCAGAATTCTACTCCATAGCAAGAGGCAGAATGAGTTAACTCGCAATTTAGAATTGTAGACTTTAAGCAAAATAAAGTGCAGGAATGCTCACACAAATGATGTGGATTTCAGGAAAGTTTCATCTAATTTTTTTTGTTATTAAATTCTGTAGGGTCACTCATAAAACCATGTTATCTGCATATGAGCCTGCTTACCTTTCACTGCTGGGGATGGGAGGAGGGAAGCAGGTAATACCCTCTTCCAAAAGTGGCATTAAATCAATATGCTACAATTTTAAGAGGGTAGATGGAGCAAAATACATTACTATTTAACATCCCCCCCCAAAAAAAATTTTTTTAAACTACAATTCTGTATTTAATTCATGTACATTCCCCAATAATTGATTCCTGTACAGAATCAAAGGCTAAGGAAAAAATGTCATAAACCATTTATCATTATTCCCAACAGGGACTGAGAAACATTAAATACTATTTAGCTATAAATTTTTACACCGAGAGATCTTGTATGTTGACCAAATAAATGAAATGATGACATCCAAAATACTGAGTAGTAATTTCCTTTTAAGAGAAACATTCATTGCAGAGGGCCCCAAAGTTACCGTAACCTAATTAATGAAGACAAGGGAAGAGATAGCTCAAGGGATATGCACAGAAAAAGAAGGAAAATGAGAAAAACAGAACAGAGAGGAAAGTTTCAAAAAACCTTCGAGCACTGCTGTACTCATAAGAAAGGTTGAGAACTAAGGAGACTTAGATTGACCACGCTGTTAACATTTTTATTTTTTTTTAGTCTTTTTTATTTATTTATTTATTTATTTATTTATTTATTGACAGAGAGAGAGAGAGAGAGAGAGAGAGACAGCGTGAAAGAGAGAGAGAACTGAACGGGGGGAACTCCCCAGTTCAGCACATGGGTCCACACGGGCCAGGGCCAGGATTCGATCCCCAGTCCCCAGCGCTGCAAAGTGAGCGCCCAACCCACTGAGCCATCCTGGCTTCCCCAACATCAGCTATTTTAAATATCTACTGAGGTATTAGTAACTTTCAGTAAAAAGGTAATTAAAACCAGGAACTCTTAACCCTGTGACCAAAGATTGAAGTTCTCCCTAGGATGTAATAGTCACTCAGTAGTGTTCTACGTTTTCCTGAGGAGACACAAGGTTTATCAATGAGTGCTAAAGCTGGAAAATAAATGGCTCCCAAGTTTAACCACTAAAAAAAACAAAAACAAAAGGTAATTAAAGCTGAAATACAGGAAATTTTAGGAAAGGACAGGTAACTTCCCTCCCATTTGCTTGTTCTTTTGGATTCTGGCACATATCAGTGCGTAGTAAGTGTAAACTAGTTTTGCAGATTTATCAGCTGTCCAGGCAGAAAGGGCAGCAAGGCAATAGCTGACAAGGCAGTTTGGACATGTTGACATAGGGCAGGTAGAATTCCAGCCAGGCTTTCCCAAAGCTGGGGCAGAATTCTTTTAACTTCTACTTTCCCCTTCTAGGTCACTTAAAGCACATTATGTCTTGAGTCAGGATGAACAGATGCCTGTTTTTTTCTGCAGTTACTTAGATGTATATTCATTAAAATCAGTTTCATAGCTTTATTACTAAAATTATTTTCCTTCTCTGCCATAATCTACCATCAGTATGTGACCAAAGATTTTTTTTTAATGTTTTTAAAAATCTATTTCTTCATCTCTAACACAAAAGTAGCCTCAAAGTGATGTTCCTAAGCCACAAAAAAGGACTTAACCAAGTGTCACTCAGCACTCCCTTTATTCAGACACTTGAGTGTACCTCTCCACACTATAGGGCTAGAGAAGGTCTACTCTGTATATTTCATTCTTTATAGTAAAGAAAATCCCCATCATTTCCCAAATCCATGACAAAAAGACATTTTTAGAACATCTTCCATATGTAGCAGAGACAATAGCCCAGCTAATCAGCAATGCATCATCTACAAGATGCCAATTTCCTACCCCTACCCTTTCCCTCCATTTTTTAGAGATCCATAAGATTTAAAATCTGCCCATTTAAAGAGAAATCTAGTGACTCACACATTAATTTACATCTAAAACTGAAAATAAATAAGGAGGTTCTTAAACAGGATGACTTTCTCTAACTAGGTTATAAGATGGCTAGACCAGCCTGTGAGTGAAATGAGATTATGAGGTACTGTGGAATGGGCAGATTCTCTTTCCTCCCTGGAAATCTCTTCAAAGTTCAGGCAATTCAGTAGTATTTAAAAGGCCTCAGCTTGGACACACCTTAGGTGAGAAGCAGGGGCAATGACCAACACACCAAGATGCTAACTACACACTTGGCTTTTGATAAACAAAGATGGGTGGCCCAGCCTGAATGAGAGCATAAAACTAGAGGCTTAGTTAAAATAAATTGGGCAACAAATGCAGATTCCTCAACCTGGAGTTACTTTGGAGAGAAGCCATGAGAGGCTGGATCTTCTTTCTCCCCAATGTAAAACAGCAAACACACCTATAAGGTGGAGTTGTCAGTAAGAGTTCCCTTCTGACTTTGAAGCAAGAAGCAGGCAAATAAGGTTTTCTAGCTAAACCTGGGAAACAAGGCAAACCAAAATCAATTTAAACAGGCCTCACAAAAGAGAAAAATTTGTTGGAGGTCTTATAAAAAAAAAGAATACCAACTTCCATAGATGGGCAAACAAAGGGCAGTGGCCTTGGATGTCAGAGGAAAAGTGCATCATAATGCTTTGGGCTTCTCAGCTGAGAGAACGAGTTCAGCCTCCCCGTCAACCAACAACTGTCCTCCAGACACATCCCAAAAGGAGTCTCCACGATAGTCCACCTTCTCCCTGGTGAGTCATAACTGAGATGAGCACCCAACACACACCCTCCACGCCCTTCGGACTGCAGCCAGCGCTTCCCTGCTGACCCTCACTCCCCTCGGCTCTGCTCTCTGGCATTGGGTCTTGCGTGAGTCTTTACCGCCAGGCACGATTCAGGAGTTTCACCTGTGCCAGTCTCTTAGTGATCATAGTGGCAAAAACCAGGCCAAAGAGGACACTGCTGATTAACAGGTAGTCGTAGTCGTCCTTCAGGACATCAAACTGTTTGGATGGGTAGACTCGAGTTTGGTAAATGTCCAAACCATAGGCCACAACCTGGGAGGCAGAGGGAACAAGAAATAATAAGAAAGGCGGCCAGTGACCCACCCCAACCTCAAACTAAGGTAGGAAAGGAAATGGAATCCTTGGCTGTTTTCCCGAGGGTGAAACCAGGAGCAGCTGTCACACGGGGTAGCTGTGGGCTTCACTCACCAAACAAGTGGACTCCAGGCCTGAGGGAGCAGTGTAGATACCTCTCATTCGAGAAACTGTCTGGTTATAGTTGATGAATCGCTCTGCGTGTATCTGAACATCTGGAGAATATGGGATTAGGTTCTCCTCTCTGCAAAACATCAGCCGGGACCAGAGTTCAGAACTGCTGTAAGAGGATCCCTTGGCTGCCCTTCTGGAGTCCCGGGAGGCTTCCAGGCCACATATCTAGCCTCAGATCTTCCTTCAAAGTTTACTTGCTCTGGGTAGTTAAAAATTTAGCAGCTAACTGTTAGGAAGGAGCAAGAAAGCAAGCTGTGTGGGGACTATGAGACCTGGATTCCTACCTTGTTCTAAACCTAAAAACAACAGAGACAACCAGTATTTCATAATCAGGGAAGGACAGTCGGGGCCATTTTAAAATCAAAACGTTAAGCCATTGGCCAACTCTTGCTCTTTATTCCAGAGTGCCTCTGTCTACACTCCTCTTTGAAAACCTCTTATCACCCCATCTTTTCTGCAACTTTAAGCTCCTCCCTCCACCCCCGATTTTCTCACTCTCACTCTTTCCCCTCCTCCAACCCATACTCCTCTCTCCTCATGTACAAAGACAGATCCACCGTCTCGTCATGCTGTCCACAGTTCCTCCCGCCCCTAGGGGAAGAGAATTTGGGATGGAGGCGAGAAAATATGCAGAGATGATGGCTGGAATTACTAAAATATTAACAGTGACAAGCTATGTCCCTGACCACATTTCCGTGTCCCCGTCACCAGACATGATCTCAGAGCATGTGCACTAGTTATTCCTCTGCCTTAAAAGATCCCCCTCAGATATCCACAAATCTAGCTTCTTACCTCCTTCAGCTCTTTACTCAAAAGGCACCATTTCTGAGGGCCTTTCCCAGGCCACCCTCTCAAAGTTCAACAAGGCATCCCCTCTCCCCCCAAAACCTTCAAAGCCCCTGTTCCTTTACTTTCCTCAGGATGTATGAGTACCTAACAGTTTATCTTAGTTGTTGCCCATCTCCCCCACCAGAATGCAAACTCCATGAGAACAGGCAAATCTGTCAGACATATCCAATACAGCAGGACAGTATGAGGGGACTGAGGACCCAACTTAACAGGTTAAATTCCTGAAGGTCAGAGCCTTAATGCTGCCTGCCACGGTCTCACCTGCTTTGTTCTGTTGGGATCTCAGGACGGCGGGGGTCCAGCAAGGCCTTAGGAAGGGAAAGAATCGCTCCAGAAGGTAGCCCAACTGCACAGAAGGAAATCAAAGGAATGTTCACATGGATCCAACCCCAGATTAGGGCAGTTACAAAAATGTCCTTATCATAGAAATTTATAATTGGGTTTAGGGAAAGCCGGGATGACTCAGTGGGTTAAGCACTTGCTTTGCAGCCCCAGGGACCGAGGATTGAATCCCAGCCTGGCCCTTGCAGACCCATATGCTGAACTGGGGACTGCCCCCATTTCAGTTCTCTCCGGGGTGAGACCCTGGCCCAGTTCCTGCCTTGTGCAGCCCCGGGTACCCCTGTGGAGTGAAACTATGTGGAAAAACCGATGATGTGCAACTATGGAGACTGTTCTGCCCCTCCCCCCCCCTTTGTCTCTGTCTCTGTATCTCTCTCTCTCTCTCTCTCTCTGTCAAAAACAGTAAAAATAAACCTTTAAAAAAATAAAATTAGGGGAAGCCGGGATGGCTCAGTGGGT
>PVKE010052327.1:0-10373 GCA_004027555.1 Craseonycteris thonglongyai
CATAGGTCTCTGTGTCTTTGTTACTTTCACTTTTATATTCCACCTATAAGTGAGGTCATGTGTTTCCTGATTCTTTCAGTCTGACTTATTTCGCTTAATAAGATGGTCTCTAGTTCCATCCATGTTGCCAGAAATGACTGTAATTTATCATTTCTCATCGCTGAGTAGTATTCCATTGTGTAAATGTACCACATCTTCTGTATCCAGTCATCTATCGAAGGGCATTTTGGTTGTTTCCACGTTCTGGCCACTGTGAACAGTGCTGCGATGAACATGCGGGTACAAACATCTTTAAAGATCAAGGTTTTCAAGTTTTTTGGGTAGATGCCCAGTAGAGGGATGGCTGGGTCACATGGTAATTCCATTCGTAATTTTTTGAGGAATCTCCATACAGCAATAGCATGTTCTTTGATCTCCAAGTGTATGTGGGTGTTTTGTTTTGTTTTTCTGCTTTTTTTTAACAGTTGATCTCTAGTTTCAAAACTGTGTGGTCTCAGAATACACTTGGTATGATTTGAATATTCTTGAATTTGCTGAGGCTGGATTTGTCTCCCAGGATGTGGTCTATCCTTGAAAATGTTTCATGTGCACTAGAATAAAATGTATAGTACCATATTGCAGGATGGAGTGTCCTATAAATGTCAATTATGTCTAATTTCTATAATGTATCATTTAATGCTACAATTTCCTTATTTATTTTCTGCTTGGATGATCTGTCCAATGTTGGCAAGAGAGAGTTTAGGTCTCCTGCTATAATTGTGCTTTTGTAAAATTCTTCGATTAGATGTGTTAGTAATTGCTTTGTAAATTTTGGTGCTTCCTAATTAGAGGCATATATATTGATGAATGTTATGCTTTCTTGATGTACTAACCATTTTATCATTATGAAATATCCATTTTTGTCTTTTATTACTTTATTTATCCTTATGTCTATTTTATCAGAAATCAGTATGGCCACTTCTGCTTTTCTCTAAATGCCATTTGCTTGGAGTACTGTATTCCACCCTTACACTTTGAGCCTGTGTTTTTTCTTGTGGCTGGAGGTGTGTCTCTGCTACTCTGTGCCTCTTTATTGGTGAGTTCAGTCCATTTACATTTAGGGTGATGATTGATATATGAGGATTTTCTTTGTTTATTTCTTCTTCCCTTTTTATTTCTTTGTTGTCTCAACTCTTCCCCATTTATTTTTATTTCTTGATTTATGTCAAATAACCTTCTTCAGTATTTCTTGAAATGCCAGCCATGTGCTAGAGAATTTCCTCAACTTCTGTGTATCTTAAAAGGTCTTTATTCCTCCTTCATATCTAAAGGTTAATTTTGCTGGATAGTTAATTCTTGGTTGAAAATTGCTCTCATTTAAAATTTTGGATTTTCACTACAAAAAAAAAAAAAAGTTAACTAAATACCAAAGAAAGATTTTCACTACCAAAAAAAAAAAAATCAACTGAAATTTTGAAAATTTGTCTGAAATCCCTCCTGGCTTGCAGAGTTTCTGCTGAGAAGTCTGATGACAGCCCAATAGGTTTTTCTTTCAAAGTTTATATATATTCCTGCTCACCCACCCCCACCTCACACCCTGCCCCGATAGTCTTGAGTATTTTTACTTTGTCTTTGGTTTTTGTCATCTTCAGAACAATGTGCCTTGGAGAAGATCTGCTTGGGTCTATGTAGTTAAGGCTCCTGTTTTCTTCTTGAATTTGTGGTTCCAGTTCTTTCCATAAGTTAGGATAATTCTCATCTACTATCTGCTTTAAAAAGCTCTGGCAAGATTCCAACTCACTTCCTTTTGGTGACCCTATTATTCTAATGTTGCCCTCTCTACTGGAGCCAGATAGTTCTTGTAGAGCTCGTTCATTTCTTTTTTTTAATTTTTATTGTTTTTGACAGAGAGAGAGAGATACAGAGACAGAGAGAGAACTGGACTGGGGGAGCTCCCCAGTTCAGCATATGGGTCCGCACGGGCCGGGGCGGGATTCGATCCTCGATCCTCGGTCCCCGGCGCTGCAAAGTGAGCACTTAACCCACTGAGCCATCCCGGCTTCCCCTCATTCATTTCTTTTGACTTTCATATCCCTTTCTTCTTCCATCTGTGAAATTTCTATCTTTCTATCTTCAATGTCACTAATTCTTTCCTCCAACTGGTCAGCCCTGTTTCCTATGCTGGTTACTTTTCTGAATTCTCCTGTTATGCCTTTCATTTTGAGGAGTTCCTTTTGGTTCTATTCTAACTTCTCAAATTTGTGTCATTTTGATCACAAATTTTCTTAGTGTGGTCATTTAACTGTGTCTGGGTACTTTGTCAGCATTTACTGAACTCTCTGATTATCTTGAGATTTGCAGCCCTGAGTTCTGTTTCACTTAGAATATTTGCTTCCAACTCTGGAAGTTCCTTTTCTAAAAAATTTTCATAGTCTTTTGGAGTCAATTTGGATCCTGAGGTGTTCATTGTATTTGTGTAAATTTTTTCACCTTAGTCATGAGTATGTTTTTCTTCTGGGGGCTTTCCTTGAAGATGGACTTCTCTTTTTTTATATATTTTTGACCCAACTGTCTTAGTCTTGATGTTCCTCCTCCTTGGGAAATTAAGGTGGGAGGTGGCCTGTCTGTGGCCTGTAATGTCTCTGATGTCAGTGTCAAAAAAGGTTGGCTGCAACTGTGTTTTCCAGTCTTCCTGGGCTGGCCTGTACTTTCCAGCAAGGGAGGGGTTCCTTGGGAATGGCCTATATTCACATTAGAGGGTAGCTGCAGTTTGCCTTTTTTCCTCTCACTGTATAACTAGTAGCAGTTGGGGCTCTGTTGAGGGGGATGAGCTTTGGGAGATGGTTAAGGGAAGCAGTCAGTTTCTGTGTCCTGGGGTTGCACTTCAGGTTACTGGTTTAGCTGGTAGAAGGTGGAGCAGTCAGAGTGTGGGTGGGTATTGGAAAGTGTGGGTAGGAGCTGGGGCGGGTCTGAGACATGGGCAAATTCCTCTGTCAGCAGGGGTGCTGGAGGGTCAGTATGTGTGCTGTTTTGACCCTTTTCCCAGGGCATATTCTGTTTTCATAGATCCGGGTTTAGAATCAGTCAGACCCCAAGAGAGTTTTTATTTGGATCCATGTTCCTAGGCTTCCAGGTGCTGGCCCAGCTGGTATAAATCCATGAGTAGGGGGCTGGCATGTGGTTCAGCCCTGCACTTTCCACCCCAGCCCCCTCCAGAAGGGCACTCTACCTTCCTGGCTGTGCTCCTGGTATCACTGTCACCCAGAGACCATTCACTCTTTTGAGCCTGCACTTCTGGGCTTCAGGTGCTGGCCCCACTGGCTGAGTGCTGGGTGCACAGGCACAGCCACATAAAAACCCAGATATCACCATGGGCGGGAAAACTGGCCCACCAGATCAGCACATGCCTCCATTTTTCTCTGCCCTCTGCTCTTCTCGGGCTGCTCTTTCACTTTGAAAGTCAGTGTCTTGGAAAGAAGCTCCCTAAGAGCCGATTCTATTCAGCTCAGCTGTGCCATTTCTGTAGTCCAGCAACTTGGCGTGCCAAGCTGCGGCTGGCAGGCTGGCCCCCTGTTCTTTCTCTACCCAGGAAATTTAGCCACCCCTGTTCCATAGTCCCTATTCCACCTCAGACACAGTGATCTGAGTGGGGCACAGCATTTCTCCACTTGGGATCAGATGTTAAATTGTTCATAGTCTCATGGTGCTTGCACTCTCCTCGGGTCTTGGCGTCCAGCCCACCTAGGATCTAGCTCCACTTTGACTGCAAGTCCCTTTTTTTGCCAGCCATGCATCACATTTTGTGGCACTGTCCCCAACCGGTTTCTTCCCCTTCTCTCCCACTCACCCCTTATTCTCTAACTTTCAGATGTTGTCTTGTGTTGCATGAGTCTCTCAGTTGAGGCTGTATTTCCCAGGGTTTTCCCTGTTGAGTCCTCTTTGTTCAAATGTCTCTTCCCAGGTAGGTTTTGGGGTTCTCCTTTTATGCCACCATCTTAGTAAGCCCCCATTTTTGTGTGTGTGCACATGGAACAATTTCAAGGATAGACCATATCCTGGGACATAAATCCAGCCTCAGTAAATTCAAGAAAATTCAAGTTATACCAAGTCTATTCTCAGACTAGCTCTGAAACTAGAGATCAACTATAAAAAGAAAGCTGAAAATGTTACATATATTTTGAAATTGATCAACAGGCTTTTAAAAAATGAATGGATCAAAAATAAAATAAAACAAGAGATGTAGGGGAAGTCAGGATTACTCAGTGGGTTAAGCACTCACTTTGCAGTCCCGGGGACCAAGGACTGAGTCCTGGCTCTGGTCCGTGTGGACTCATATGCTGAACTGGGGTGTGCTTCTCATGCAGAAGGCCCCCAGCCCAGTTCCTGCCCTGTGCAGCCCCTGCCCACCTGTGTGGAATGAAACCATGCCTAAAGCTGATGATGTACAACTATGGAGACTGCTCTGGGCACTCCCCCTTCTCTCTGTCTCTCTCTGTCTTTCTCTCTGTCTCTGTCAAAAACAATAAAATAAATCTTTAAAAAAACAAGAGATTTAAAAACAGAGAGAAACTAATGACAATGAAAACACTATGTACTAAAATCATTGGGAAAAGGTGAAGGCAGTATTATGAATGAAATTGATATCATTACAGGGCTATCTGAAGAAAAAAATCATAGGTAAACATCCTTGTGTTCCATCTAAAAGAACTAGAAAAAAATAAGAACAAGAGAACCCCAAAGTCAAGAGAAGATAAGAAGTAGTAAAAAATAAAGCAGAGCTTAATGAGATTGAGAACAGAAAAACAATTGTTAAAATTAATGCAACAGGGGAAGCTGGGATGGCTCAGCAGGTGGAGCACTTGCTTTGCAGCCCCAGGAACCTAGGATCAAATCCCGGGCCCAGCCCATGCAGACCCATATGCTAAACTGGAGTGTGCCCCCAGTTCAGTTCTTGCCAGGGCCTATGCAGGAGGCTCCTGGCTGAGTTCCTGCCCTGCACAGCCCCACGCCCACCTGTGGAATGAAACTATATGGAAAACTAATGCTGTCAACTATGGAGACTACTCTGGGTCCTCCCGTTCTCTCTGTCTCTCTCTTTGTCAAAAAACAATAAAAATAAATCTTAAAAATAATTAATGCAACAAAAAGCTGGTTCTTTGAAAACATCGATGAAATTGACAAACCATTGGCTGGGCTTACCAAAGGACAAAGAGAAAAATCACACATATCCAAAATAGAAACAACTGGGAAGAAATTACAACTGATACAACAGAAATATGAACAATCATAAGAAATTACTATGAAAGAATTTATGCCACTGAATTTGACAATCTAGAGGAAATGGACATATTTCTAGAAACATATAGTTTACCTAGACTGAACCAAGAAAAACTGAATAACCTAAATTGACCAATCAACAGTATAATACTTAAAATAATCATCCAAATCCTCCCCAAAGGCAAAAGCTCTGAACCAGATGGTTTTACAAATGAGCCTTATCAAACATTCAAAGAGCTAATGCCCATCCTCCTTTGACTACTCCAAAATATTCAAGAGAAGACAATAGTCCCCAACTCGCACTATGAAGCCAACATTTTTTAATACCAAAAGCTGAGAACACTACCAAAAAGAAAATTATAGACCAATATCTCTTATGAACACTGATACAAAAATTCTTTAAAAAAAATAGCAAATAGAATACAACATTGATTATGTGCAATTATGGAGACTGCTCTGGGCCCTTCCCCTTCTCTCTGTCTCTGTCTCTGTATCTCTCTCTCTCTCTCTTTCTCTGTCAAAACAATAAAAATAAATCTTTTTTTAAAGTAGAATACAGGGAAAGCTGGAATGGCTCAGAGGGTTAAGCGCTCGCTTTGAAGCCCCGGGGACCAAGGATCGAGTCCTGGCCCCGGCCCATGAGGACCCACATGCCCTGTGCAGCCCTGTGCCCGCCTGTGGAGTGAAACTAAATGGAACACTAATGTCAACTATGGAGACTGCTCTGGGCCCTCCCCCTTCTCTCTGTCTCTCTCTGTCTCTGTTTCTCTCTGTCAAAAATCAATAAAATAAATCTTTAAAATAGAATACAACATTGCATTAAGAAGATTATACATCATGATCAAGTGAGATTCATCCCAGGGGTAGAAGGATGGTTCCACATAAGCAAAGCAATTAATGTACTACATCACATAAACAAATTGAAAGATAAAGACCATAAAAATTATATCAATCGATGCAGAAAAAGCATTTGACAAGATACAACATCCACTTACGATCAAAACACTGACTGAGGGGAAGCTGGGATGGCTCAGTGGGTTAAGTGCTCACTTTGCAGTGCCGGGGACCGGGGATCGAATCCTGGCCCCGGCCTGTGTGGACCCATATGCTGAACTGGGAGCTCCTCCAGTTCAGTTCTCTCTCTGTCTCTGTATCTCTGCATCTCTGTATCTCTCTCTCTCTCTCTCTCTCTCTGTCAAAAATAAATAAATAAATAAAAATTAAAAAACAAAACACAAAACAAAAAAACCCCAACACTGAATGGAATGGGAATTGAAGAAAAGTACCTCAACATAACAAAGACCCTATATGGCAAACCCTCAGCTAATATTATACTGAAAGGGGAAAAGCTGAAGCCTATTCTCCTAAAATCGGGAACAAGACAGGGATGCCCCCTGTCACCACTGCTGTTCAACATAGTTCTGGAAGTTCTAGCCAGAGCAATCAGACAAGAGAAAGGAATAAAAGGTATTAGAATTGGGAGAAAAGTTAAACTGTCACTCTTTGCAACTGATATGATCCTTTATATAGAAAACTCTAACAATTCTACCAGGAAGCTATTAGACACAATATACAAATACTGTAAATTTGCATGATATAAAATTAATGCACAAAGTTCAACTGCATTTTTATATCCCAACAATGAAATATCACATAGAGATATGAGAAAAGCCATTTCTTTTGCTATTGCAAACAATAAAATGAAATACCTAGGAATAAATCTAACAAAAAAATGTGAAGGGCTTATACACTGAAAACTATAAGACATTATTTAAAGAAATTGAAAAAGACATAAAGAAATGGAAAGATATTCCATGTTCATGGGTTAGAAGAATAAACATAGTTAAAATGGTCATATTATCCAAAGCATTATACAGATTTAATGCAATTCCCATCAAAATCCCACAGACACTCTTTCACAAAATAAAAAAAAAAGAGGAAGCCAGGACGGCTCAGCAGGTTGAGCGCTCATTTGCAGCCCTGCAGTCTGAGGATTGAACCCCAGCCCCAGCCTTTCTCTTCCTGGTGTGACTACTTGCCTCTGCATGCCTCCCATGCAGTAGGCCCCAAGCTTGTTTCTGCACTGTGCAGCCCTGTTCCCATCTGTAGAATGAAATTATGTAAAAAACTAATGGTGTGCAACTATGGATACTCTCTGGGCCCTTCCTCGTTCTGTCTCTTTCTGTCTCTCTTTCTTTCTGTGTCTCTCTCTTTCTCACTCTCTCTGTTAAAAACAATAAAAATAAATATTTAGAAAAAATAAATTGAAAAAAATCATCAAATTTGTATGGAACCACAAAAACCCCCAAATCAGCAAAGTTATCCTAAGGACAAAGAATGAAGTTGTGGGCATTTTACTGCCTCACTTTAACTTGTACTACAAAGCCTCAATAAACAAAACAGCTTGGTATTGGCAAAAAAAAAACAAACAAAAAAATAGATGTATTGTCCAATGAAAGAGAACTGACAGCCCAGAAATAAGCCCAAAAATATATGGACAGATTATTTTTGACAAAAAAGTGAAGAGTATGCCCTTGGAAACAAAAAGCCTCGTTAGCAAATGGCACTGGGAAAATAAAAAAAAACAACAAAAAACACATGCAAAAGAATGAATCTGAACTATGATCTGTCACCATATACAAAAATTAACTCAAAATGGATTAAAGACTTCTACATAAGTTGTATAGAAGAAAACACTGGTGCTAAACATAGATTTTGGGTTCAGGGAGGACTTCATAAACCTGACAAAGGCAAGAAAGTAAAAGCAAAAATAAATAAATGGAACTTTATTAAACTAGAAAGCTGCTGCACAGCAAAGGACACCGTCAATAAAGCAAAGATGCAGTCAACCAAGGTGGAGGGGGTGGGGATATTTGCAAACAATGCTTCTAATAAGGGGTTGATACCTAAAATATATAGAGAACTTGTACAACTCAACAATAAAACAGCAAAAAACAAGCAATCCAATTGAAAAATGGACAGAAGACCTAAACAGACACTTCACCCACAAAGACCTACAAATGGCCAACAACAGACATGTAAAAAATGCTCCACTTCACTAGCAATTAGGGAAATGCAAATAAAAACCACAATGAGATACCATCTTACACCTGTTAGAATGGCTATAATCAACAAGGCGAGGGATAACAAGTGCTGGAGAGGCTGTGGACAAAAAGGAACCCTCATACACTGCTGGCAGGAATGTAAATTGGTACAACCACTATGGAAGGCGGTATGGAGATGTCTCAAAAAATTGGGAATGGAGTTATCCTATAACCCAGCAATCCCCATTCTGGGTATTTACCCAAAAAACAAAAATCTTAGTCTTTAAATACACACGTACCCTAATGTTCATTGCAGGTCTATTCATAGTGGCAAAGACATGGAAACAACCAATGCCCCTTGATACATGACTGGGTAAAAAAGCTGTGGTACATATATACAATTAAATATTACTCAGTGATAAGAAAAGATGAAATTCTGCCATTTGCATTGACATGAGTGGAACTTGAGATCATCATGCTAAGTGAAATAAGCCAGTCAGAAAAAGCCAAGAACCACATCGCTTCACTCGTATGTGGAATATAAAACTGAAAGCAACAAAGAAACAAAAACTTAAGGACAAAGTCAATAGTTCAGTGGTTACCTGAGAATAAGTGGAGAGGGAGGTGAGAAAGGAGAGAGGGGGAGCTAAATATATGGTGATGGAAAGAGTACCTATGTAATTATTACAAACCAATGTAACCCTAATAATTTTACCAATAAAAGAAAAAAAAGTAAAAAAAAAAAATCAAAAAACAAAAAAAGAAATACACCATTTTTTATAAATAATTATTTTTGGTCACCCCTAATGTGGTTTCACATGACTAAGGAAATTATTTTCTTCATTTGTAAAAAAGTTACAGATAGCTATGCAGTTAATATTTTAGTGAGCTAATTAAATTTTAAAGAGGTGTACACTCTACCAGGCTTTCTTTCTCGCTACATTCAATGAAATCTATTTCTTTGAAAATTTAGCACTGGAAAGCCAAGATGGCTCAGTGGGTTAAGTGTTTTCTTTGCAGCCCTGGGGACCAAAGATTGAACACTGGCCCTGGCCAGTGCCAACCCATATGCTGAACTGGGGTGTGCTTTCAATTCAGGGTGGGGTGGGCTCAGTTTGGTCCTCATCCCCACATTCAGGCCCTGGCTTGAGGCACTGAGGGGCAGTGTCTCCCATGTGGAAGGCCCCCAGCTTGATTCCTGCCTTGCATGGCCCCTGCCCACCTGTGTGGAATGAAACTATGTTGAAAACTGATAATGTACAACTATGGTGACTGCTCTGGGCCCTCCCCCTTCTCTCTCTCTCTGTCAAAAATAATAAAACAAGTGGAAGTCGGGATGGCTCAGTGGGTTGGGCGCTCGCTTTGCATCACCCGGGACTGGGGATCGAGTCCCGGCCCTGGCCAGTGCGGAACCATGTGCTGGGCTGGGAGTTCCCCCAGTTCGGTTCTCTCTCTGTCTCTGTCTCTGTATCTCTCTCTCTCTCTGCCAAAAATAAAAATAAATAAATAAAAATATATTTAAAAAAATAATAATAATAAAACAAATCTTAAAATCTTACTGTGGTGACATTGGTTAATAAAGTTGCATAGGTTCCTGGTGTGCAATTCTACAGTGCATCATTTGTGTATTGCATCATGAGCTCTCCACCCAGATTCAGGTTTTTTGCTTTTTTTTTTTTTTTCATCGCTGTATACTTAAATTCTTCTCTCCCTTCCCCATACCCTTCTGCCCTGCTCTTCTGACAGCTACTAACTAAACTATTGTCACTGTCAATGAGCTTTTTAATTTTTTCTTTTCAATTTTGATTATTTATTTTGTTAATTAGATTCCACATATAAGTGAGATTATATGGTATTTGTCTTTCTCGTCTGACTTATTTCTCTTAGCATGATGTCTTCTAGTTCCATCCATGTTGTTGCATAAGGTACAGTTTTATTCTTCTTTATGGCTGTGCAATCTCCATTCTATAAATGTACCACAGCTTTTTTTTAATCCAATTACTTATTTATTGGCATTTAGGTTGTTTCCATATCTTGGCTATTGTGAATAATATTACTATGAACATAGCGGTG
>PVKE010052328.1:0-10373 GCA_004027555.1 Craseonycteris thonglongyai
ATAAGGTATAGACTTACCTTTTTTCCTCCGGATGATTTTTTTTTTCCAAATTAGAAAGTCAGCCCAGTATATAAACAGCTTCCTACCAGTGATTTAACCTTGCCTGCCATCATTGTTTATCAGAACTCCTCAGAAAAATCTCAATAACAGAAAAATTTTTCTCTGCTAGTAGTTAATGCCCTGAAAAGTCAGTTACTCGTTACCAGATCTATAAAATAGTTCTATATGGCTTTGATAAACTCATATAAATTTCCAAATGATGATAATATTTCAGTCAAATTAAGAGTATAAGATTCAAATATCTGTAGTTAAAGTTTTGCTAAAATGACTTTTAAAAGATCGCTTTTGCTAAGTGTAGTGTACAATAATGTTTCATTCTGAATAATAGCTTAACCTTTGTTGGAAATTAACATTGATGTCATTAAATTGGCTGCACTGCTAACTGTGAAACAGAATTGCTAATTATTACCCAAAACAGGGGACTGCAAATGCAAATAACATTAAAACACTTGATCTCAGCTAGCAGAACTAAAAACAATCTAATGACAAATAATCCTACATCATTAGCTCTTAGGTGTGGAGATTTTTGGCATCCAAGACAAATGCATCTGCACATTTTTCATATGTAATTTATGGAAGGATACTGCTCCAAAATCAAAAGGTCCTTTACATGTAGGGAAATAATAAGTTTTTATTTTTATTTTTCCAGTGTTTTGAAACAAAAAGTGCATTTCCTGAAGGTTCTATATAATTGGTTTGCTATACTTTTTTTATTTTTATTTTTTTGAAACAGAACAGTTAGAGGTACATGAGAAGCATTTGGCAAAAAAATAAAATAAAGAGTTGTGTGAGAGAACTGTACGTTATTTTTCAGGGCAAATGAAAATTCATGTCGACTATACCGGCCCCTTAAATCTCCATGTAGAAATTATCAGTCCTCTCCCACCTGACAGAAAATGAAGTCTCCTTAAAATGAAAGGAGTTCCCCTGTGCACGTTCTGAAGTGCTTGACCTTGACTTCTGTTCATTAAAGTGATCATAAAGAGACAGTATATATTTTTGATGATTGGTGATTCATGAAAAACAGATAAAATGGAGAGCACATATAATAGTCATAAATATGTTCCTCAACAATGCATGGACGAAAAATAATTAATATGCAGGAAGCAAGGAAAACCATTTAATCTCTAAATATAGAAGGGCAAATGAAAATTTCTCACCTATCATAGTGGAAAACACTTGTGAAATCATATTAAATAATGTGGAGAATGTGGGAACATGGGCATTTTTTGTTCCCGGCCACTTCAGTGACCTCTCCAAACTTCAAGTAAATTCCAGAAAATAAACAAAGATTTAGGCAACAATTTTTATACATGATGATCAGGATAATATTATTAGTAGTCACAGAATATTGAAATACATTTTGGGTTATTATTTGATAGCATATTATTGAGCCATTATTTGAATGCCTTCATGCATTCAAACTATATTTACTGACACATAAAAATGTTAATGATTTAAATTTAAGTGAAAAAGCCAAGTAAAGGCTTTAAACTTCTGAATTTTAAAAATCATTTTTAATAATCAATCAGCTGATAGTTTGATTAGGTTTTTTCTCAATGTTGTTAAGCACTGAATTTTAATCTTAAACCAAAAATTAGAAACCAACTGAGAATTGCATTGGGAAGTCAGACATACCTGAATCACAAGTCTGCTCCAGTATCAAGTTGTTCTAATAATTTCAGGACTAGTTCTTCTGCACAAAGCAAGGGGGTATCGTGAACCCCAGAGCAGCTTCCCAGACTCCTTCTCTAACTGGCGTGTTCTGGAAAAGAGTCACATATGAGCTTTATAAGGTGGGACTATGGTTACTCTACTTACAGAGAAATAACCTTTTAGTTTATGCAACATTTCTGTTTTATATTCACATAGTACAGATAGTTAATGTGACATTTTCCTAGAGTACCTTGCCCCATAAACCCACGAATTGCTGGGTTTTTTTGTTGTTGTTTGCTTGTTTTGTTTTGCTTTTGTCATAAGCAATCCTATACAACCAGGAATATTCTGGTAAAAGCACTCTGTAGTTAAGAGTTCTTCTGTGAACAACACATGTATAATTCATATGACACAAGATGTGTCAGTAGTATGTTCACAGAGAAATCCGACTGGGTTACCTGCTTTTGGCATTGCCCAGACCCATCCACCCACGTCCTGTAAAAAAAGCGGGGGGAGGCTATTTTGCTACAAAAGTGAAAAAAATGTCTGACATGGCACATAATGGGAAAGGCTAGTTCATCCCCCCAAAATCAGTTATTTTATATTTCCTCTCAGAAAGAAAACAGCTTTATTTCCTTGTTCAATTAGAGCCATCATGTTTATAGCATTCATTTTGCTACTGACTCATTTCTAAATGGTGCTTGTAAAGATGAAAGTTTAAAGTCTTATATTTAATCATATTTACCATCGCAGGACAATATTCAACACTCATGTTAATCTGGATTCAAACTTTTTTTTTTTTTTGGTCAACCAAACAGTTCCAAAATTATAATAGAATTTAAAATGTGAATATCTTCATAAATCTACTTTAGGGCCTAGGCGTTGCAGAATCCAAAGTTTTCAAAATGCTCTCACCAATCGTATTCCTAGAAGGCAGATAACGGTTACATTTGATGTCCGTTTCACTGGAATAGCCGATGAAAATGACTCACTGATTGATATAGCAAATACTCATGAACTGACCCAACTACGAGATCTATATTTTATGTGCCTCCAAATTTGCCACCATCTGCCATACAACTTCTAAATTTTTATGTACCACATGAAGTACAGGCGTGCCCTCAGGGAATATGTAATAAGACAAAGAAAGGCGTAAAACTCTAACCTGACTGTCTGGTACCTCAGTTACAAAAGGCTCAGCTGACATAAATATTTCAAGTTGTCTTTCTGTTGTATACTGTGGCATTATATACGACACTGGGAAATGCGTCAATTTTAAACAAGAATTTTAAAGACACAAGAATAGGCCTTTTTTGAGGGGTAAAATGGGAGAAAAGGGATTATGAACAAGAAGATAGAAAGAGATGTTTCCATCATAGGTGCTCTTCAGCAGTTTGAAACAGTGTGAAGAACTGATACATATAAAAGCTGATGTTGTGAATCTACCCACACATGTGTGCTCTGTGGAATGGCTTACTATATCTCCAGCGACAGCATTATATTACCTAAGAAAATAATGGAAAATTACTAATGTTGTGTGACTATAATTAGTATCAAAACAAATACCACTGTATTAGCCCTCCAGGAGAGCGGAGCTCTCTGGGAGTTCTGCTCTGATTTTGACTACATGTTGGAGAGAAGGGCCAAAGACTGAGGAGCAGCACCGGAAACGAAGGCGTATGGCTTCAATTACGAATGTCAGTCTTTCTTCAGAGACAAAAGCTAGTGGAGATGCCCCAAATTTGTGACTAAAAAGCATGAAGTTAAATCTTGGGAGTTCTTTCTATCAGCGTCCAATATCATACAACATAAAAGTGCCAGTGTCGGAACTTTTGATTACTGTCCAATGTTTAATTAAACCATACCCAGTGGAAATGTGCAAAGATTTTATATAATCTATAGACCATTTCTAGATATTATGGTCTTCTCTCTTCACAAGTAAGATGATTTAGTAATTACTCTTTCAGTTAAGATTTTTGTCCAGTTCCCTCATTTCCCCCAAAAGGTTGTATTATGGGATGTTAATAATAATTAACATGCAACATTTTGGACATTCTGGTATCAAGAGTAGGCCAGATCAAAATATGTGCTCTGATAACCTTTAATTTGAGCAACAATTACATATTAAATGAAGTGATCTAGATTGTTGCCCACTTTAAACAATTAATATGTATACTTGATCTTACAAAGAATACATTAAAATAGTCTAAAAAGGCAAATTTTCACTTTTTTAGGCTGCCCCTCATTATTTTGTTTCCAATAAAACTTTTGACAGAAGACAGGAAAAGAAACAAACCAACAACAACAAAAACCCTGATTTCTACAATTTGGAAGGATTTTGCTGTTTTTTCCACCAATAAAAGGGAAAGATGCTTGTGTTCATATTCCTTTCTTGAAAGGACTGGCTTTGCTCTATCTAGATTCATCCTGAAGTGGTTATTTCCTGGAGTGGCCATCTAATACATAATATTAGCATGAAGTCTTAACTTTGCTTTCTACTTTTGCCAATATTAACATTAGGATGCCATGTGACTCATAGGCAGGTTTACTGGCATCCTTCCTGTTAAAGACGCTTTAGACTCTGAAAAGTTTTTCATCAGCTTTGTATTCACTCCTCAGCCATGGATATTCAGACACCCAGAGAGGTGGTTAAAATAGAAATTGCTGAATCTCACAGGAACATGGGAGACTTAAACAGAATGTGCTCAAGACTTGCAACTATTTAGCAATTGGCTACAGGAGTAAAAGACAATGTTGAAAAGAAAAATTGGGACAAGGATAAGACTTTAAACATCTATGCCATTTAGGATTAAAAGTTGACATGTGACTGAATTTGAGGGTAAAGTAATTATATTATGCACGTTCAAAAAGAAGGAGGTGGAAACTCATTTAGGAGAGATCTGCAATCTGAGAGTAACTTAACCTTTCCTAAAGCTATGAGATTTTTTGTTTCCTTTCATAATTATACTTCAATAAGAATAGAAGTATTAGAATGGTAACTTTAAACTTTAAATAACAACATTAGTGTTATTAAATACAGTATTTATGATGAGATTTTTGTAGAGGTTCCAATTTTTTAAATAGTAACATGTTAAGTAAGTTAGAAGATATATTAGAAGTTCTAATTGATTTAATCTATGCCCAGATTTTTTTTTCTTATCTGAGAAGGCAAATAATAATACTGTATTTTCCCATGTATAAGATGATACTTTTTTCCTAAAATTATTAAACCAAAAATTGGGGAACATCTTATACATGGGAGTAATGCATTTATTGATTTCTTGATGTTGGGTTAGAAAAGTAGAGGTCATTTTATACATGTGGTATCTTATACATGGAAAAATATGGTATATGAAGGAGTTAATTCATTTGTTACTTTAATAACATGTATCTGGTGTCCACCGGACACACTTCTAGATCCTGAAGACACACTGGAGTGCAAGGTAGACAGTGTTCACACTGTTTGGTACTGATACTCCATTGGACAAGAGGGAAAATAAATAGGTAGTAAAATGACAACTAAAGTTCAAATAAGAATAAGTGCTTTAAAATTTTAAAGAGAGCAAGGGAAAGGGGGATGAAGAGAAGTGCAATTTTTAAAAGGAAGTCAAGGAAGGCCTCCGGGAATTCGAGTGGAGATCTTAGGATATGCTGGAGGAAATCACACTACTACTCGAAAGATTCCGGAAAAGGAAACAGCAGAGGTTTATGTTTGTTCTTTTTCTTCTCAGCCGTAAGGAGTAGCAAGGAGGTCAGTAAAACTGAAGCATACAGAACAAAAGGAAAAATGGAAGAAAATGTGGTGAGAGAGGTAGCTGGAGGTAAGGTTAGGGAGAGTATTATAAGCCATGCAAGTCTTTAAATTTGTGAAGATCTTAGGCAGAGCAACATTTTAAAGATCTAAGGTCATCCCCAAATTAAAAATTTTCAAAATGAAGTGCATTGTCTATTTGAAAATAATTTTTACTTAATCTCCTACTAATTCACATGTTGAATAAATTTTGATTTTAGGACCAGAGCCATAATTATTTAATATGTGCATATAAAAGATGAACAAACAGGTAGCAATCTATATTGTTAAAGGGAGCAGAGGACTCAAAGAAGGTCAAATTAAAAATGACTTTGTCAAACCTGATATGGTTTTATAACGATTGACCAGTTGTTTTTAACTGATTTCATGAAGGAGGAAACTAAACACTACTAAAGGAACTTCAGGCTAAAAAATGAGGCAGGAGTTACGTTTCATGAGAGGAAGCTTTCCAGAACACCTGCCCAACGTTTTGAAAAAGACTGTGAAGTTCAGAGAGAGAAATGAAGTGGGATTGGGTATATGGAAACGTGATCCATCACCAGTCAAAAAAAAAAGGGGGGTGGGGCAACCGACTGTGCTGAATTAATTATTGTTTTAAAAAGTGCCAACATTTCTTAAGTAATAACTATTCAAAAATAAAAGCACTTTGAAAATAATTAAAATGTAAATGTGATTAAAGTTAAGGGAGAGTTAGGAGTGGCTGGATGTAATACCAGAATTCTATTGATAAAATAGCAGATTTATTATCCCCAAAGCTATCACCTCTGACACGATTCCACTCAATAAAAATGGAAAAAAAAAATTGACCTCAAGATTGTACTTTGTTTCTACAATACAAAATGTAACTGCTACTTGTATAGCAAGTCCAACTACAACATATATACATTGTTTAGAAAAAATTACTTTTCATGTTATACCTTGAAAAACTGGAATTAAAACACTGATGACCCAACTCCTAGTATTAGACATAGCTTCCAAAGTGTCATGGTTAGGACACATCTGAAGGATTCATTAATGTGATTGCTGTCTGTAGTATCTATTACTGTTACGTGATTATAGCTCAGCAATTGGCCCAGATTTCATTATATTACTATCCCAATAAAGTGTTAGAAAACACTTTGTATAAATGCTATTCTAGACAACATCAGCTACAATTTCTTCATAATTTTTAAAAATCAGACCATTGCTTTAGTAACCAAGAAACTTAAACTCAAATAAACTGCCCTATTAGGAGAGTGGGTTTTTACTCAGATGTTTTAATGAAAGCTCCTTATTTTTCATATTTTGTTTTTATCCCAATTTGTTGCTTTTTGCCTTTGGTTTAGTCTATTGAACCCCCAAATCGATCAGAAGACAACTGTGAATGATAGATAATAAGAATCGGAACCTATTAAGGGCATGTGCCAATGTCCTCTCCTAATGATTCTTATTAAATCCTACCAGCTACAATGTGAATTGAAGGATAGTGTCCTTTTAATAAAGCAAAAAAATTTTGAGGCTGACTAGGACAAATAACTCGCCAACAGTCAAAAAAATCAGTGAGTGTTGGACACCAGAATACAAACTTAGGGGTTCTGAACCCTGGAACTAAGGCCTCCCATTGTCGTTCCCAGCTGCCTATCAGGGAAACAGAGCAGAGAGACTTGGGGGGATGAGGTGGGGGTGGGGTCAAGCTGGGTGGACTGCCACACAGCATCTACACTCAGTAAACGCACACAATTTACTTATGAATAAGAACTAATTGCTTTGATGTATTAGCTCAGTCTTAAACTCATTACCACAAAATTGTATTAAAATGAATGGATTATAAAAATAAAAATGAGTGTTGTCATAGAAAACTGCCTACATTTTATTTGGACAAAAATATTAGGGATCTTATTACCATACATGAAGATTAATAAATGAAAATGAAATAAGTTTTAGAATAAATCAGATTAACAAATGAAGATTAGACACATTTTCCAGTGCGTGGGTGGTTTGTTCACTACATAATATATATCTGGACTCCGAGCTATGAGAGACAACAGTTTCTTAGTGATTAGCACTGTTCCCTTTACAAGCTCATCTATGAGTAAAGGTTACAATATCTCTTGGCTTAAAAAAAAAATCTCTTTTGAAAGTATTCTATAGAAAATATGAAATAAATCTTCACAAAATTAATATCATCGAGGAATTCAAAACTGAGGTAATTACATGTTTAATGTTTCACTTACTTTCAGTTTAAGTACTTCTTCCACACAGCTGGATGCTATTAAGAAGGAGCTCTTATATTGCATAAAGTGATATACAACTTTAATTCTATTATACTTAAACACCAGTCGTGCAATGCCTTGAAAAATGTTGAGTGTGAAGAACTTTACTATTAAATCTCATCCCATGAGACTAATAATTAATTTAGAAACGGTATCAAAGGACTAGAAGTCTAATTGGTAGATATCATTTAGTCAGATTCATCACTTCCACATCTAACCACGAGGTTTATTTCAAAGCAGAAGGTCAAGTGATGTATTAAGGGAAAATACAATTACCATGACTATACAAAAGTATGATGCGTAATTTTTACTTTGAACTACATTATTATAATTTTGAGTTTTCAAACCTCACCATGAAAACCAACCACTTCTAATATTCCTATTGTTCCCCATAAGGTAAGACATTGTAATGAATACCGTCTCTTATTTCAGTACAGTAGAAATGATAGTGCTACAGTTCCCAGGCTGAGCAGTAAAACAGTAGACTGAAGAGTAAGTCCAATGACATATAAAGGTGAGATTTTAAGAAAATTAAAGTTTACTGAGTTTAGCATTATCAACTGCAGGAGCATTTTAGAGTTTATGCAGAAAATGACCCCAATGTTTAGACAACTTCATCTGAGTCAGACAAAACCAACTGCTGCACCAAGATGCTAAGAGTGAATGAAAGTAAGCAGAACATGACCAGATTATAAAGCATCTGGGCAGGATTCAAAGATATATTAAAATGATATATTTGTCCATAGTAGAAACACAATAAATACTTGTTAAGTGAATAAACATATACTAAATATGGAAAATGAAGGCATATAATTATTTTTCTCTGAGTCATTGGACAATATTCTAATGTCTCTCCAGGGAGTGAGGTCTAGCTTGTCTCTTAAGAAGTCTCCCAGAGTCCCTTGATTTCCATAGTGAATTTTCTGTGATATAGGAACAAACATCAACTTTGAAGACTCTAATCAAAATGTTTCCAGACCTTGAAGTGCACCCATCTCTCAGAGAGCAGCCCCCACTAGCCAAGATAATGGGACTTCTCTGTAAGAACCAGAATGCTGATCCTATCATCTCTCTATTCCCTCTGGATAGGTACATATACTCATATGCAGGAAAGCAAGTCATAATGTGGAAGTTGCTTGTTGTTTTTTGAAATATGGTAAGGACAGCTGGAAGAAGCAACCTTTAAAAGCTTTGGGCTAAATGGTCTGTGATGTTCTTTTGCAAGCAAGGTTCTTTTACTTAAGGGACTAGCAATTAAAAACTATGTCAATGAAAGCACTCTCTCTTGAGATTTACTATTAGACCTTGCCACTGCAGAATTTGTTGTTGATGTTGTTGTTGTTGTTGTTGTTGTTTAGGGTTCAAATCACCACTCTCTTTCTGATGAAACATTTTTATTAAATGTGTAATTAGTAAGATCAGGCATGCTTGTCTCACCACATAATACATGGTTCACCCTGACCTATTATCTCTGGCATCTGTAATTTGAATTTAAAGTGTTTTCATTGACTTTAAAATACATGCTGGGGAGACTCTCCCCTCCCAGATTACCATATCTGTCTGCACATGGGCACAGTTCTGCCTGCCTCTCATGTGGAATCGTGTGCTACACCTGCATACCTAAAGGTCTTTGCTTCTACTTTAAGTACATACGCATCATGAGAGGGAGAGGCACACACAGTTTTTAGGATTCACTATGTCAAAGGTTCTTGTATCCCTGGGTACTTTAAATTTACTTCTGGATACTCACATCCTCTAATATTTTGCTCCAATGGCTGGGGAAAAAATAAAAAGAAAGTGTCTCTTTGACCAGCAACTGACATCCAAGGAAACACTGGAAAGAATGCTGATCACTTTCTAATAGATTGATCTTTATATTTACTGTTCTCCCTTGGCACAAGTATCATCAATTTAGTAGAAATTATATTAAGATGGGGTTAGATTATTCAGAATGAGGTCTTTCCTATCTGTGTCAATAATTAATTGTATAATGTTGGGCACAATATTTAATCTCATTTGTAAATGGAGTTGCACAGTTAGTTATTAAGGCCACCGTGTTGGTGGCATCAACACATTCTATCAGTAATTATGGCTAATTATTAGCATAATGACTCTTGAATGGGTAGTGGGTAGGTAGAACACAAACCAAGGGGGAAATGTAATAGATTCTCAGAGCAAAAGGAGGAGGCACATATATTTTTGATAAACTCTTAAAAGAAGAAAACAGAAAGAGATTTCCAACTTTTCTCAAATGCTATAAACTCTCTTAGGTCACAGAATTCATGAAGTCTTTTATATTTGAGAGCTAAAGAAAAATATATACAAGTGGATATCAAGAATCAGTAGTAAAACAGTGATTTGTGATATAGGCTTTGGTCTCTCCATCTTTCCCCCTACATTATACTTCTGTTAAAAATTACTGAATAGGGAAGCTGGGATGGCTCAGTGGGTTAGGCGCTCACTTTGCAGCCCCGGGGACCGAGGATTGAATCCTGGCCCCGGCCCATGTGGACCCATATGCTGAACTAGGGAGCTCCCCCAGTTCAGTTCTCACCGGGGCGAGACCCAGCCCAGTTCCTGCCCTGTGCAGCCCC
>PVKE010052329.1:0-10406 GCA_004027555.1 Craseonycteris thonglongyai
GGGAGGAGCAGGGAGGAGCTGGGAGGAGCTGGGAGGAGCAGGGAGGAGCTGGGAGGAGCTGGGAGGAGCAGGGAGGAGCTGGGAGGAGCTGGGAGGAGCAGGGAGGAGCTGGGAGGAGCAGGGAGGAGCAATGGGCACAGGGGTGAGGTCGGCCAGGAGGCCCAGCCGCCTGGCAGCTCAGGTGACAGCAAGTCCCAGAGGCGGAGCCCTGGGCCACCCCAGCTGCAGACAGAATCGTGGCCGTGAGTCGCTGCTGCATCTGAACGGGTGAAAATGCAGGAATCCAGAGCCAGGAACCGTCATCACCTGCAGCCTCAGTGTGGTTGCCGACGGCAGGAGCCTCCAGGACACCCACCGGGGCCGACGCGGGGTCCCGCCTGACATGGTCGTTGCCAGTGGGGAGCACGAGCGTGGACCGGCCATCGGCACCTCTCGCCCAAGCGGGCGCCCAAATCCGGCTCCCACCTGCCTGGCAGCAGAGGTCCTGCCAGAGACATCTGCCCTGTGCCCACGGCCTCCCACCCGGGGGTGCCCGCCCCACGCTCGGGGCCTCCGCCCGGGGGTGCCCGCCCCACGCTCGGGGCCTCCGCCCGGGGGTGCCCGCCCCACGCTCGGGGCCTCCGCCCGGGGGTGCCCGCCCCACGCTTGGGGCCTCCCGCCCGGGGGTGCCCGCCCCGTGCTGGGGGCCTCCCGCCCGGGGGTGCCCGTCCCACACTAGGGGCTCTCTGTGGGGCAGGGGCTGCCCTGACATTGACTGACATCTCCCGGGACAAGAACAGCCGCTCCAGAGCAGGATGCCCGCCCGGGGCCTGTTAGGAACCGGGGTGCCGGTGGGTGCTACCAGCCAGGGGAGCTTCGTGGTGCTCACAGCCACTCCCCACCACTCCCATCCCCCCAACTCCGCCTCCTGTCGGGTCATTGGGGGGAAGTCTTGGCAGACGGGGGGGCTGGGCGTGGACCCTGTGTGGGGCCCGCAGACGCTGTGGAGCGTCCCGGGGCCGGGGGGCCATCAGCCCGGAGGCGGCTGCTTTCAGAGCGGAGCTGAAAGCCACGCACGTGCCCGCACGCGGGGTGTGTGTGGGGTGCTCACTCTCGCTCCTGAACTTTTTTTAAAGATTTATCTTGTTTTTGACAGAGACAGAGACAGAGGGGAGGGCCCAGAGCCGTCTCCATAGTTGCCCGTCATCAGCTTTCCACATGGTTTTGTTCCACACAGGTGGTGGGGGCCGTACTTGTGACCTGGTTTCACCCCACAGGTGGGCGTGGGGCTGCGTGGGGCGGGAAGCAAACTGGGGGCTCCCGCGTGCGAGGGCAGCACCTTCACCATCGAGCCACAAACCCGCTGAGCCGCAGTTCAGCGCGGGGTTGGCAGGGGCCGGGCCGGGCATCGAACCACAGACCTCGCAATTGCAAGGCGAGCGCTGCACCGCTGATCTGTCCTGGCGCCCCCTCCTCACGCTTTTATACGCTTCCGCTTTCACAGCACATCCCCCGGGGGCGCCTGTTCCATCAGAACAGGAGCAGAGCCGGGGGGCGAGGGGGCGGGAGGTGACGCCCTCACGCGCGGCTGGAGGGACAGCAAGACGGAGCCGCTGGCGTGGGAATCAGGCTGGAGGTTCCGCAAAGTGTTAAAAATAGAAACCTCAGATGGCCTCGCGATTCCACTTCTGGATCGGTCCCCACAGAAGTGAAAGCAGGGTTGTCTGGACACCCACGCTCGCTCCGGCGTTGTGCACAATCGCCGAAAGGTGGCAGCAGCCACGGGGCCACGGGCGGGCGGACGCGCGTGTCACTGAGCCTTGAAGAGGAAGGACAGGTGGCACCTGCCACAGCCCAATGGCCCAGAGGACACCACGTCAGGCACACAGGACACCGGTGATTCACTCGCATGAGGTCCCCAAGTTGTCACCGTCAGGGGCAGACAGTAGGTAGGATGGGGGCCGGGGGCAGGGCCGGCTGCTGCTTCCCGGGAGGAGGGCCCAGTCCCGGCGCTGGTCTCACCAGGAAACACCCAGAGCCGTTTCATCTGGGCCTCGGGGGAGGGGAATCGGGTGCCGGCCAGAGGGGGCAAGGGCACCCCCAGCCCCTGCCCGGCCCGGGTCCTGAGGACACTGCGGCCATGCGTGTCCCTCTGACTCACGTGATGACTGACCTTTCAGCGCCATTTATCACCATCAGAAGTTGTTCTCCGGCTGGAAATCCCCCTCAGAATCCCCTACCGGGCTCCACAGAGCAACTTCCTGAGCCAGGGCCGCCCGCCGGTCACCCAGGTCACCTGCCGAGCTCCAGACCCCCGCGGGAGGCTGGCAGGCCCCACCCAGGGCAGCGCGGGGACGGCACTGCCGGGCCCCCCAGCCCCTGCGGGACCCTCGGGCTGTCTGGGCCTGCAGGCACCTGGGACCCCGTGTCCCAGGATCGCTGCTCAGAGCAGGGGGAGCCCTCCTTGTCCCACAGGAATCCTGAGGCCGTCACCCTCAGGGCCACCAGGCAGGAGCCCCGGGCCCCAGGCCCCGCGCTCAGGGGCAGACGGGCCACCAGGCAGGAGCCCCGGGCCCCGCGCTCAGGGGCAGACGGGCCACCAGGCAGGAGTCCCGGGCCCCGCGCTCAGGGGCAGACGGGCCACCAGGCAGGAGCCCCGGGCCCCGCGCTCAGGGGCAGAGCCGGGGTCCGAGATCTGGGCAGCCCCCTACATTTTACTCTGAGGACCGGCTCCGAGGTCCCCGGCCCCAGAATCCACGTCCACCCAGCATGGACGGGCCCTAGCGGGGGGGAGGGGGCTGCTGGGTGGTGTGACAGCGACTGGGGTGATGAGATGGCCTGGAGCTGGGCTCTGCCGGCCACCCCACAACACGGGGACATCCCTGTGCCCCTGGCTGCCTGTGGCCACACGGCTGGCGTGGCCCTTGTCACGTCACCAAATCACAGCCGCGTATCCTGGGCCAGGCTGCCCCTTCCCGTGAGGCCCTCAGGGCACCGGGCCTGCCTCATAGTCGCCCCTGGACGAGCCCTGCGCTCAGGGGGAGCCCGCCCGCCGACCCAAGGTGACCTGCGGCTGCACCCCCCACGCTGACCTAAGACGCTTCTGTGGGCTCAGCTGTGTCCCCCAAGTGATGCTGCAGCCCTGACCCCAGCACCTCAGAACATGACTGTTTGGAGACGGCCTTTTCAAGGGGTGATCAGGGTTAAACGAGGTCCTGACGGGTGTGCTTATGGGATGGGGAGACCAGGACACCCACACGGGGACACTCACATGGGGACACCCCAGCTCCAGCCCAGGAGGCTGCGGGGACCCAGCCCCGGGACCCCTGGGACGGACAGGACTGGGAGAGTTGTCTGTCGTCTGAGCCGCCCCAGGACGCTGACAGGGGTGGCTTCCTGGTTCCCCCAAAAACCAGCTCAGCCCTCCTCCCGGGGCGGGAGCGCCAGATGCAGGCCGTGGGCACTTCCGACTCGCCTCCCGCGCTTCCCGTTCAGGGCCCACGTGCAGCACCGTGGGCGCTCGTGAGAAACGCGGTGGGGCCTGTGCCGACCTCAGCCTGAAGCAGGAAACGAGGAGCGGGGGGCGGGGTGAAGACCACAGCAGAGAACACGGGGAGCAGAGCAGGCCCCGCTGTGCAGGACGATTTGATTCCCACGGAGGCCGGGGCGCCAGGGGTTCTGGGGGCGCCCACAGCATGAGCCAATGGGGGGTGCCCCCCGAGGCTTGAGGACAAGGGGTGGTGTCCTTCAGGCAGGGCACTCCCCACCTCCCGGGGCACGGTCAGGGGTCAGGCCAAGGTGCACCTGAGCAGGTGTGCTCACCTGCAGGATGGACTCGCAGCTCTCTCCCTTCCACCACCCACCTGGACGTGCAAGTGTCTTGGGGAGGCCCCGCCCCCCAGAAGCCCCCCGAGCAGGAAGCAGGAAGCAGGAACCACGCCCCCACCACGCATCGGCTGCGGTCGCGGTCACGGCACAGGCTGTGCGCCCGCGACTCCCTCCCCGAAGCCGAGAACGGAGCCCGATCTGAGAAGCCGCACGTCCTGCGCGCTCCTGTGCCGGTCAGAGCCACGAAATGCAGCGGTCAGCGTCCATCCCGGAACGTTCTCTGTGGACAAGGGCCCGCCTGCTACAGAAATCCCCGTAACACTTCATGCGTGTGCGTCACCACAGGCCCTTTATTGCCGGTACCGTGTTCCGGGTGCTCTGATCGTGAGCTTCATAGACGTGCAATTACCTTCCCCCTCCAACCCCTAAGCGTCCCAGAGCCCAACCCGACTCCTCCTGCGAAAGCGGACCCGACTTCATTTTTCAAACGCACGTGGTCAAGTCACTACTGTCCTAAAGGCACAGAGTGCAGCCCCTCCCGGGTGAGAGGTGACGAGGGGGCGGGGCCGCGCTCACACCCGCCTCCCGACCCCGTGTCCTGGCCCCGCGTCCACGTCCGCCGGGAGCTCCCGGGGGCCGTCCTGCAGGTGCGGGGGCGCGGGTCACTTGCAGGCGAGCTGCAGCACCTGGGCCACCATGGCCCCGATGCCGTCGTGGACGTGGTGCAGCGCCGTCTCACACATGAAGGCCGGCGTGGTGACCACCTTGTTCTTGCGGTCCACGTGCGCCTCCTGCACAGGCGTTACGGAAAGCACCGGCCAGCGAGATGAGATGGGGTCGGCGTGCAGCTCGACCGGCCACCACCCCCGGCCTGCCCCCCCCCCGTGACTGCAGGACGGGCCCCCCTGGGGACGTGCAGCCCCCCCCCCCGGGCACCGTCTGCACCAGCTGAGGACGTGATGGGCGTGGGCTCAGCGGGAAGCCCAGACACGCGCCGCCCACTCTGGACACGGGGACCCGGCCGGCCTGTGCCCAAGGCGCTCACGCCCGGTGCTCTGCCCTGGCCCTGCCGGTGGGCGTGGACACAGGGCCGGGGCGCTCGCAGAGCTGCCCCAAAACCCATGGGGGTGCCCACCTGCCCCCCACAGTGCAGTTCCCGGCCCCGCGCCCCCCCCGCACGAAAGGATACGGTCACGTCCTTCACACAGTGCTGGGCGCCCAGGGCTTTGATGGCTTCCGCAGTCCCGGCGTACGGCCACCTGCCACCTTCCTCCTGCTCGTGGCCCACGGTGACCTCGACGCCGCGCAGCACTTTGGCCGCGAGGACGGGGGCGATGCAGCAGAGGCTGTGGGGGACAGGCAGCAGGGTCAGCTCAGGGGTCACGACGCAGCCTGTCCCCAGCCTGGGCCTCGCACGGGGCTGTGGCCCACGGGGCCTGGGGAGCTGCTCCTGACCTGACCCTCAGCCTGCGGGTGACACGGGGCCTCCCGCCCTGGTGTCCGGGGGCCCAGGCCACGCCCAGGGAAGGCAGCAGCTGATGGCAGCTGCCTCAGGCCGGGGGCTCGGGCGCTTGGTCACCAACAAGCACGGCGTGTGACAGGCTGCACACCCTCCTCTGGAGAGGCCGGGGGGTCGGGACACAGCTTGTCTGGCAGCCTCGTCCGGCTCTCTAATCAGAGCGCCACCCCCTGGGCTGGGGGCTCCCACAGGCTCTGCTCCCCCAGGGGCTGGGCCAACACTGGCCTCCAGGGACGTGGCCAGGGCAGCTCCACCTGGGTCCCCCGCTGAGCGGCCGTCTGTCCCCTTCTGGGGCCCCCCGGGTGCAGGTAGCTGCGCTCCCCCACTTCCCGGGAACAGCGGCGGCTCCCGGGGAGGTGCCCCAGTCTGCGCCCCACAAACATGTCCCCCGTGTGCACGCTGTGCTCCCACCCATGACCAACAGCAGAGGGGCTGCTGGAGGGTTCGGGGCTGCAGAGCGGCGAGGGGACCTGTGTGCCGCTGGCCTCAGGACCCAGAGCTGGGCCGTGACCCGGGTGCTCCGTGAGGTAGGACGGGCAGCCCAGCGCGACCTGTGCCAGGAGCAGGGGTCACGGGAACGCAGCACACGGGGTGACGAGCTTCCCAAGGGGCTGCTGAGTGAGGAGGGAGGTGGAGGCCAGGGGTGCAGGTAAAGGCTGGGAAACCTTCCAGAAGCCGACCGCCATCCCCTCGCCTTCCTGCCCCACGTGACCAGGCTTCTCGCAGCTGGAGGGTGGCCGTGGGACTCCTGAACCCCCTCGGGGCCCAGACTCCCCAGCTCAAAGCGCCAGCCCGTCGCCCGCGCCCCTGCGGCCCCCTCCGCACGCGGCCTACGCACCCGATGGGCTTCCCCGCCTTGTGGAACTCCTTCAGGACGCGCTCCACGTCCCTGTTGACCTTGCAGTCCTTGCCGTCCACGGCGAACGTGCTCCTGCAGAGAGAAGAGGGCCTCCCACCTCAGCCAGCACGCAGCCACACCCGGCACCTTCGTACGGGTCCACGAGCCCCTCAGCAACGGAAGGACCTGGCACGTGTATATGCACACGCATGTGCACGTGGGATCTTGTGAAGTCACAGTGCACGCCCCGTGAAGCAGAACTCAAGCAACCGGCAAAAACTGTGAAGAAGGACATCTGTCCGGCACCTAACGATGCCCATGGATGCGTCACCTGAGAGGTTACTGCACACGCTGTTTCCTAAGTGGAGCCGGCAGCACGCAGAGGGGCCCCCGGAGGAAAGCGAAGCCACGGCTCAGGCAGCGAGCCGCACCCCTGCGCCCCAAGCTCTGCTCGGAAACCAACAACACCCGCCTGCCCGACACCAGGGCCGGCGCTGCACCTCACTAGCAAGGGAGACGCAAGCGAACAGGGCGCCATCGTTGTGAGCCGAGCAAGGGTGGCCGAGGGGTCCGCACGGGCCCCCTGCCCAGGAGGCGGCTGTGCGCCTGCTGGTACCACCTCACTGGGGGGCAACTGGGCGACCCTGTCAGACTTAAGTCCACGCTCTGCTCTCCACCAAGGGCCCAGGGTCACAGCGTCAACACAGAGGGCTGGGAGGTGGCGGTGATGATGTCACCACCCACGTGAGGGTGTCTCGGGCGTGTTCACACATCAGAACATCACTTCACACTCTGAACGCGTGGACACCAACCACCCCTCCCAGAGCCACTAAGTTGAGGACTGGAATCACGTGTGGCCATCAGAGCTGCGCCCTCCACCCGGCCGGACCGTGCGTGCAGCCGTCCGACAACTACGGCCCACACGCCGCTCTGCTGAGGACGGACAGACGGAAGTACACGCGCAGAACCGGAGCGCAAGACGCACCCTCTGGTCCGATTTTTAACACAACCACATGTGCGGATCCACTGGGAAGCGCACACGAGAGCTGAACAGCGCGGGGAGGGGGCCGAGCACGCCCGGGGGGACGCGTTTGGACAGCGAGGCCGGTGCAGAGGGTTCCCACGAAACGCAGAGGGAAGACAAGGGTGACGAGAGAAAGAGGACCTGAAACCCAAAGCGCATCACCATGACAGCCTCCCATCCAGTTGCCGTGGCAACGACCCAACGGGTAAAGCAGGAAAGGGCTCCTCCCTCCAGCCAGGAGTCTTCCACGCGCAGCCTGCAGGACACGTTCGGGGGCGCTGGCTGTGAGGTGACCAGACCCTCCCACGCCGTGGCCGGCTGGCACGAAGCTGCACCCAGGACAGCGGCCACATGCCAGGGGTGGGTGCACTTAGAAAGCAGGGGGAGGAATCGCCCCACCTCGCTAACACATGAGCGCCCCCACCCGGCGCCTGTCACGGCTGCTGCATGAAGCCTGGACCCCGCCACCCCGCTGAGGCCACGCACAGGTTTTTGGCGGCTCCGAAGCCCCCGGGAAAGATGGCGGCGTCGTGGTTGGCGGCGCTGAGCTGGGCCAGGTCGGTGATCTTGCCGCGGGCGATCCTCGCCGACTCCGTCAGGACGTTCCTGGGGACAGCAGGGGCCACAGGAGGCTGAGTGTGCAGATGCACAGGTGGATGGAGCCCATGGACAAGACGCCACGTGAACTCCAGGTCAACACCTAACACGGCAACGGGGACACAGGGACCTACACCTCCTCATCCGCTTTCAAGTCTCCAGAGCCCTGCAGGCACTTAAGGCCCCACGCCACGGCGCCTGGAGCGTCCTGCACGCGTTCGAGACACCAGGAGACAGAACCCACAAGTGTCTGAAGCAGACGGTGTGTCCGTGGGGACCTGAGGCAGGACGGGGCCGTGGTGGGACAGCAGGGGAGCCGCTGGGTGGGCTGCGTGGGGCAGGGCATCCCCAGCAATGGCCACAGCAGGGGCTGCTGCCACCCGAGGCCAGGACCCCCGGCAGAGAGAGACCGGGGTCCGGCCTGGGCCCGCAGCCCCCAGCAGACAGAGCTGAGGCTCTCCCCTTTGTCCCCCTCTGTCACCACCACAGCCTCCAGCCACCCTCGACCAGTGTCTGGCAGGACAGGAGGGGGACGAATATCTCAGGACATGCGCCTCAGCAACAGAAATGCTTCCAGGAGCTACTGCAAGACGCGCGGGACCTAGTCAGGTGAGCGAGGGCCGCGCTCCCAGAGCGGGAGTCCCCGCCAGTCGGTGACAAATGCAAGGCAGGGCCCTGAGGCCAGGGGACAGGGACGAGCGCCCAGAGGGACGGGAATCTGAGCAGCCGGGCTCGGGCTGAAACTCAGCGTGCAGGTTCTCCAGCGCTGCCACCCGCCCGCCACGGTCAAGGGCCCACACCTGGTTTCGCTCTCGGAAGGCTGCCCCTTGGCGTGGTCGATCACATGCATCTGAGGGACGTCAGGAGCGAAGATCTGGACCTCAGCCCCACCACGGCTCAGGTGCACCAGTGCCCTGCACGGGGCGGGGAGGGGACCAAGGCGTGAGACACCAGCCCTGCTTCCCCTTTTAACACGTTTTGTTTTCTTTTTTTTTTAAAAAGGAAAGCAAAGTTTTATTGAAAGACATTTCAAGAAAGAAATGTGGGGAAGCCGGGATGGCTCAGCGGGTTAAGCGCTCGCTTTGCAGCCCCGGGGACTGAGGATCGAATCCCGGCCCCGGCCCATGAGGACCCACATGCTGAGCTGGGGTGTGCCCCCAGTTCAGTTCTTGCCAGGACCAATGTGGGAGATTCCCGGCCCAGTTCCTGCCCTGCACAGCCCTGCGCCCACCTGTGGAGTGAAACTATATGGAAAACTAATGTCAACTATGGAGACTGCTCTGGGCCCTCCCCCTTCTCTCTGTCTCTCTATAAAAAAATTTAAAAAAAAAAACAGAAAAAGAAAGAAAGAAACAGGCCAAGCCAAGAGAGGCAAAGGCCCTGCTGGGTTTGGGGTCTGGGTTTCACTCTGGGTTCAGAGTGACGTGTTTGTATCAGGACTGTGGCCGAGCGCCAGGCAGGAACCCCTCGTGTGTGAACATTCCACCTGATTTGCAAGAACGTATGGCCGGCTGGCCAAAGACCCGAACACCCACAGCTGGAACTCACTGTCACTGAAATAACAGCCAGCGACCAGCTGGTCCCCAAGGCCCCTTTACAAACCAGGGGCAAGGGGGTCCCAGCTGGTGCCACAGCCTGGACGTTTGGGTTCCCAGGCTGCTGTGGGGAGTCAGCTTAGGGTTGTGACAGTACGGTCACCTCCTGGCTTCCCCCCACTCTGCCGTCACGAAGGCGGGGGACACGGAGACGTGCAGGTCTCCCCGAGGACGGCTCCATATCGGCCTCGGTGCCGTCCCCGTTCCCTTCTCAGAGGCGAAGGCACGAGACCCACGATCCGGCCGGGTCACCCTGGTCCTCGCTGGGCGCTGCTCTTCCCAGCCTCCCGGGCACCCCAGCAATGCTTCACCTGCACGGGGAGGCTCCTGTCCCCGGCTACTCCTCGTCCCCCGGGCTCCCACCAGGAACCGCTCCTGTCCCTCTACCACCCCCGGTTCTGCACACTCCCAAGTGCACTGCCTGTCCAGTGCCACCTGCCACGCCAGCAGCCGGAGGCGCCCAGCCCGGGGAGGCTCGTTCCCCAACCGCCCCCTAACTCCCCTTGAACTTGACGGCCCCTCTGGGTCCTGCTCGCAGGGACTTAAAATAAAGCAAAGTCAGAACGCAAACTGCTCAGCAACAGCTGGCAGGTCACACCAGAGACGGTCCACAGCGGGGAAACGCGCCCGAAGGCAGGAGAACAAGGGCTTCGCATGCACGTTGGTAACAGGTGGGTGTTCAAGCCCCCGAGTGGGAGCTGTCATGACAGCGCCGGGCACCGCGCCGCTCTGCTGCCTCCCTGCGCCTGAGGGACGTGATTTTGAAAACGCCTCGGCTCGGGCCTCCCCGCGCCCGGTCTGTCACCTTTCCTTCCGCCGCGCCCCCTCCTCCGCGCCGCCCTCCAGTACTTACGCCGACGCCTCGTGGAGCTCCGTCCCGTCGTAGACTCCGCACCCGGACAGCACCTGCGGCGGGAGCCGGGGTCACAGGGCGGCCACGGGGTGGGGGTCGCTCGGGCGTGGGTCCCGGACCCGGGCGTGGGGGCGGGGGTCCCGGCTCGCGCGGGGTGGGGGGGGTCCCAGGTG
>PVKE010052330.1:0-10373 GCA_004027555.1 Craseonycteris thonglongyai
TTTGAGGCCACGAGGACCGAGGATCGAATCCCGGCTCCGGCCCAGGCAGGACCCACATGCTGAACTGGGGAGTTCCCACAGTTCGGTTCTCTAGCTGTCTCTGTCTCTCTATCTGTCAAAAGTAAAATAGAAATAAATATGCACTGAAGATAAAATAATTACTCTCTATAAATATAAAAAGATATTTAAAAAAAAAAAAGATTTAACTCTAAAAGGCTCAATGAGATAACGCACAATATCTGATGCACAGCGGCCCACAACGTGGTGACAACAGGGACAGGCTCTGTGCGTGAGTTTCCGGCTGGGCGGACATGACCGACACGGTCCCTTCGCTCGGGAAACGGACTCGAGGCAAGTGGGGGCCGGGACTGACCGGCCTTCCTGTGACCTGTGCTGGTCTCGCTTGGCTCGATGCTTCTTCGCTGTGAATCCTGGCATCTGGGGTGTCCCACGCTCTGTGACACTCAGCTCTCTGCGGCGGGAACATGAGCTGTTCCCCCTTATCTGCACAGGGTTTGGCACGGAGTAGCTTCCTCATGAATATGCATCAGGGTGGTGAATAAATGCATAAACAATGAGGGGTGCTCTGAGGACCGTGTGTCTTCGGACCCGACTTCGGAGGGCGCAGGGAGTTCCTTCTCCGCATGACGAGGACTCATCCCTCAGAACCGACCTTCTCCCACACACGTGCATTAGAGAAAACGGGGGAAAAAAATACAAGCAAATAAGCAAGCGGTTCTAGCAGGTTGGGGACAGCACAGTACCTCAGTGGGGGTGACAGAGGGCATGTTTGTCAAGGTGAAAGCAAAACGCACTGCATGAGACCGGGAACCTCCCCAGGAACCGAAGCCGCCGGCTGCACCGGGACCAGGACAGAGCGTGGCCGGAGCCCTTGGCCACGTTTTGTGAGATTGCCAGATCCGCTGTCCTGTGTTTTGGACACAGAAGCGAACTCCGCGAGTACTGGATGGGTGTTTCCGTATCGTTCTAGGAGAGACGCTTAGCAAACCAGCGTGCTGTGCATTCATGACTGAACCCCGGGGATTTCGTGGCTGAAGACCTTCCTTCATTGCCCGTGGTGAGAACGGGTGCGCGGGTGGGATTCTGAACACCGGTCGTCATCAAGGTGGCCAATGACAAACCGGACAATGAATTTTTAGAAGCTCCCTGTGCTGAAGATGTTGCCGCAGACGTCACCGGGGGGCTGGGACGCGCTTTCCTGGGCCTGTTTCCTTCCTGGGAACATCCTCCCTGGGCCTCCTACTCTGGGGAGACGTCGTGGGGGCGTCTCGCCCGTGGCCGGTGACGTGGGTTCATCGGAACCGTCCGTCGTGGCTCCGTTTCCGCCAGAAGCCTCAGTGCTCAGCACACCAGTCGGTCTGTGTTGCCCGGAAGCCAACACGCTGTCATTTTCCCACATCGGCGACGTCTCCGGTTATTAAAGCCCTCAGGCTGGGCCGTCGAATGACTTTTGCATTATCATCCACCCTGAGGTGCAGAGCCACCCTGTATTAAGGGAGGTGATTGGAGAAAGAGACCGGGGATGGACGGATGCCCGGATTCACTAAGTCGGCCCCTGGAAACGCGTCCCCAGAATTGAACCCACAGCACGCATTGCGCTGATGGCCCCCGGGAGACAAGAGCTCCTCAGTCATCGCCCCCTGTTAGGAATGAGCTGTGTCCCCCCCGATGGAGCCGGTCTCGCTCAGCGAGGTTCTGGGACCGACGGCAAGTCCAGAGACAGGGCAGCGGGTCTGTGCCGCCCGACTGGAACTCGATGCTCGTGTGTTTGGCATCCTTCTGGGTGCAGAATCTCCCGCCGTCTCTTCGGAGGGTGGAGCTTCGCTCCCGGCAGCCTCGTGAGAAGGACAGATGTGAAATGGCAAAGCGTCACCCAACTGTGAGGGCTCGCCGACCGCCCTGAGCCCACCGGGCATCTGGCAGGTCGCCTGACAGAGAAGCAGATGCCTCCCGGAGACCCTGGGGGGCAGGGCGGCCGCGGTCAACACCCCAACCATCTGTCCGTGGGGCCAGCGGTGGCTCCCGGCACTCGCTCGGCCGCTCCGCCAACTCCGGGTCCTTTAGGCGTCCCAGAACGGAAACTTGGGGCACCTCGGGCGACCACTGTCCACGTTCCTGTGCTCCCCTCGTGTGTTTGTGCTAAGAGCACGTTGTACGTCTTCTTCCTTCTTTTTTTGGCAAGTGTATCGTTCATGTGCCTGAGGGCCTAACCTGATCGCGCATTATAAACAACCCGCCGGAATGCACGTGGGTTTTAAATAAATATTTCTCTCCACCAGGACACTTTTATTTACAGATAGCACCATGCGGCCGCCTCCGTTCTCATGACGGAGAGACGGGGCCGCCCCGGCGGGTGAGCCGCCGAAACCACACGGGGAAATAGCAGCCGCGTCCAGAGCCGGTGTGTTTTCTCCCCTGACATTGAGAAACTGCCTTTCGGATCCGCCCCTGGAAGTGGTGTTGAGCGGGTCAAGGAGGGGCCGTCCACCTGCCGTCTGCGTGGCATCTGAAGGCGCCAAGAATGGCGACAGGGCCTGAGGTGACGCGCCCTCCACGTGCCTCTGTGACCCATGGACAAGATGAGTTGGTCTCCACAGGCCACACGGCAGCCAGGACAGTGAGGGGCAGCCGGAACGGCTCAGCGGGTTGAGTGCTTGCTTTGCAGCCCCGGGGACCGAGGATCGAATCCCGGCCCCGGCCCGTGTGGACCCACATGCTGAACTGGGGTGACTCCCATGTGAGGCGCCCCAGCCCAGCTCCTGCCCTGCACGGCCCCGCCCACCTGTGTGGAAGGAAACCATGTGGAAAGCGGATGACGGACAAATATGGAGACGGCTCTGGGCCCTCCCCCTTCCCTCTGTCTCTGTCAAAAACAATAAAATAAATCTTAAAATAAAAGAAAAGAACCTACAATCTTATAACGAGCCCCCCCCCCCGATTCCAGGATACGTGTCTTGCCTGACCTCCCCTGAGGACAATCACATAATTGTTTCTTATTTATATGAGACATTGTCCCAAGCGGAATATGAATGAACTACGTCTTATTTCTGGCTCCTTATTTTTGCAACATGGTGCATAGTCAGCAAACACTTGATCATCTGTTGAAATAAAACTTTCTGGAAGAAAGCAAGTGATTGAGACAGTGTGTGGATCACTTCATCTTACGAAGAGATATTCATTCGGTCATTTTATGCCATGGTTCCGTGTTCCGTATGTTAAATCACGGCTGATTGGGGATTGACGACGTGAGTGGTGCTTTGCTTCAAGGCAAAGTGAGGACAGAGAGCAGCCAGCTCGGCTCCACTGCTGTGAATTCAAGTCCAAAGTCAGTGGATTACATTCCGGATCCAGGCTTCCCGGCGATTAAGAGCCTGATTATTCCGCTGAGTCCTCTCGCACGGGAGCTTCACCCCTGCTGTCCCCACCCTGAGAGCAGATCCTCATCTCACTTGACAGATGTCTGGTGTCCTGTTGTTCTGACCCAGCGCTCAGGCGATAAAGGCCACGGAGCCATGTAAGGCCATCCACGCTCAGCATAAAATATGTCTGTTTTGTGACGTGACGGCGCCTTTGCTGACGGCCTTGCTGGGCTGGGTGAGCGTGAGAATTGGACTTTGGCTGCTTTGGAGCTGAAGGGGAGACAGATCTGCCTTTAGGGGGGCTTGCCTGGCATGACGTGCGCACGTGGCGTGACATGTGTGTACTCGGCACGATGTGTGTACATGTGTGACCCTGGCATAACATGTGTGCACGTGGTGTGACATGTGCGTACTCAGCATGACATGTGTACTTGCAGTGTGATATGTGTGTACTCGGCATGACGTGTACATGTGGTGTGATATGCGCCCTGGCATAACATGTGTGCACATGGTGTGACATATGTGCACTCGGCATGACATGTGTACATGTGGTGTGATATGTGTGTGCTCAGCATGATGTGTGTACATGTGGTGTGACATGTGTGCCCCTGGCATAACGTGTGTGTGCGCAGTGTGACATGTGTGTACTCGGCATGACAGGTGTACATGTGGTATGATATGTGCACCCCTGGCATGATGTGTGTGCACCTGGTGTGACATGTGTACACTTGGCATGATGTATGTACACACGTTGTGATATGTGTGCCCCTGGCATAACGTGTGTGCATGCAGTGTGACATGTGTGTACTCGGCATGACAGGTGTACATGTGGTGTGATATGTGTGCCCCTGGCATGATGTGTGTGCACCCAGCGTGACATGTGTGCACTCGGCATGATGTGTATACACGTGGTGTGATATGTGTGCCCTGGCATGATGTTTGTGCACCCGGTGTGATTCAGGTGCGTGACCAGCTACCCGTCACCCTAAGATGACAGAATCACTAACACAATTTCCTGCTTCTTCGCTTGCCGGGCCCAGGACACACTTGCAAACTCCGGGGTCCACAGAAATGCACGTGGCTGTCGAGAGTGTGTGGTGTGTTTGTTTTCCGGTTCCCACTTAAATGCTCCATGACCTTCTGAAGGTCACCTGGCGTTTTGACGCAGCAGACCACGTGCTTGACTGATCGGGATATTTACCTCACACGAAACATGGGATGTGCCCGCGTTTGTTTTCTGGGTGAAGCGTCTGTAGCACGCGGTCGTGCGTGTTTTCCTGCTCCCGCCCCTGACTTCTGTCTGGGGGAACTGCGTCTGCTCACGTCTTGGGCTCATTACCTCTGACCTCCCTGCCTGTTTGCCCTCCTTGGAGATGTTTCTACCCAGGGCGGTTTCACCCGACCTTGGAGCTCACTTGAGGGTGAGAAAACGCCACGACTAGGAGTTTGTTATGGTTGGTGCAAAACAGACCAACCCGGGGGCTTCCGCCGCCTCTCATGGGAAACCTCTGTGGACCCCTCTGCAAGCAATCCCTTGGCCAAAGCCCCCGTTTTATGTGGCTTTGGGGTGTTGGCGGCATTGAGTTATGGCCAACGTGAATCCTTCCCCGGATCATGTAACAGAGACATGCGATCCGTCAAGTGCGGGACACACGCCCGGCCTCACCCATGGGCTCGGAGAGCATGGCTGCCAGCGACACTTTCAAAATCCGGCACTGGGATTCGGTACTGACATTGTTCCAGGAGGAATGAATTCATCCGGGAGGCTTTGTGATTTATCCCCAGGAAATATGTTCACTTCCCATCAGAATGGAATTTATTTCAGTTGCCTTTTAAGTGTTCCGGAAGCCTGTCGCTATGCTTCGCTCACACCTTGGTGAGCGTTATGGATGTTCGCTGTGTTTAAAATCCAGAGGCCGCGTGCACGTGAGAGACACACCTAAGCTCTCAGGTGACATCTGTTCATAAAACCTTTGTCTCCATTTTATTTGAGTGGCGGCCAACCGGGAAAACGTGCTTTCTGCATGTCCAGGGCATCTGCGGTATTTTTTATTTTATTTTATTTATTTAATTAATTTATTTATTGTTTTTGACAGAGAGAGAGAGAGAGATACAGAGACAGAGAGAGAACTGAACTGGGGGAGCTCCCAATTCAGCATGTGGGTCCGCACGGGCCGGGGCCGGGATTTGATCCTGGGTCCCCAGCGCTGCAAAGTGAGCACTTAGCCCCCTGAGCCATCCCGGCTTCCCTGTGCGGTATTTTTTTAGATGCGCCCAAGAGCACAGCCTCCTCCAGGTGCTCACGTCATAAACGAAAAGGTTTAGGGACATGAAACAAATTCTCAGGTGTCTATTCTGTCCCGTCCTCCCTGGTTGAGTGGAAGCTTCGCCCACGTTGGTGCCTTGAACGCTCACACACATCTGTCCTGCGTGATGTTACGCTCTTCCCGTGTCTGCTCATGAGCTCGTGACGGGAATTCTAAAGCGTGTCCCAGAATCCATGCGAGATTTGAATTCTGTGTCATGTGTGTGGTTAAGTGTTGCCAACAACAACAACAAAAAGACAGCGTGACCATGGACAGTTCACGGTTATTAAACATGGAGCCGCTCCACCCAAGAACAACACGTTTTCATTGCTGAGCCTTGAAAACGTACCATTTTCCACGATAAACCCGTGTTTTCTATCCATATCGCGTCTTGCGTGAATTTTGGGACACACTTTACAAGACCGTCTTCGCAGGCTCACCGGTGTGTGAGGGTCAAGGGCGGCCAACAGATGCGTGTTTTGCCCGGATGAAGCGAAGAACACGTTTGCTCTGGGAGGGTCGTGAGCCGCCTGCGTGTAAAGTATCGGTCACGTCCCCAGCGCTCGCTGTTCCCACCAGCACTGACTCTCCTTCGAGCCGGCACAACAGAAAATCCACAGGACGCCGGGTAGAGAGGCGCCTTTGAGACCCCTCTGAAGCACACCGTCCACACGTCCACACGCTCCGTCCTTTTATGTGGGTTTTCAGTGGACCGGCCGTGTCTGCTCCACTTCGTTCTCAAACGCAAATGCTCTGCATCCTAATCCGCAGACGAGCCCTGTGTTTCCATTGTGACCAAATGACCTCGTCCTCCGGAGACAATGACGCGGAACGTGGATCCCGGACAGAGGTGCTCCCTTTGGACGACTGGGCTGCAGAATCTCTACAGGTCGTGCTGCTGGTAACAGCCCAGCCACCGCAAGGAATCGACGGGATGAGAGATGCTGTGTCTATTCAGCCAACGCGGGTGATGGAAACACGCCTTCCCACAGGCCACGGGTGGCAACCGCGTGCCTCCCCCCGCGTGCGTGGAACCGGCGGCTTTCCCGGCAGCGAGAACTGGGCCTTTTGCATTCAACGGTCCCAGGCACTCTCAGTCAATGGAGAGAAAAGCAGTCTTTGACATCATCCAGTTGAAAATACCCGACAGGGGAAGCCGGGATGCCTCAGCCAGTTGAGCGCTCGCTTTGAAGCCCCGGGGACCGAGGATCGAATCCCGGCTCTGACCCAGGTGGACCCACATGCTGCACTGGGGTGTGCCCCCAGTTCTGTTCAAATAAAAAATAAATAAAATAAAATATCCAACACCCGCCCCTCCCAGGGCTTTTCGGTTCTGTCGGAAGAGCCGAGTTTCATCTGGTGTGTCCGCACTTCACATGAAGAACCGCTCTCAGCGAGAACCCCTCCAGTTTTGTTCTCTCTGGGGCCATCTGCATTTTGCCTTCACGCCTGAGGCATGCGCTCACCGGACCCAGAACGCGAGGTCGCTCCTCGCCGGTACGGGAGGTGCCGTCCGTCCGTCTCCGGTCAAGGTTTCCTGTGTGGTCTTGGCTTTTGAGCAGCTTAGCTGGCATGTATCAGGGGCGTTGGGGCTTTCGTTGCATTTATCCTGCAGAAGGTTTGCCGAGACCCACGGATCTCTCTCTCTTTTCTTCTGGGATTCCGGGTGCACACGGATGAGATGCCTCAAGGCCGCATGGACGTCTCTCGCCCCGGTCTTCTCGTTCCCCCTCAGGATGCAAACACGATGCGGATCCAACGTCGTGGTCCCCTGACCCCTTCACGCTGCTGCTCAGCTCACGGCAACCAGGCTACGCAGGGTCAAGGTCATTCATGGCCATGCAACCCGGTCAAATCCCGCATGAGCCTCTGGTCTTAACCTCTACGCCCGGGCCCCACGTTGCAACAGAGACGTTACCTTCTCATTTGTCCCAGAATCACCGCCCTTTGATTTGCCTGGGACGTCCTCTTGTTCTCGTAGGAAAGGACGAGATGAAAAGGGGTCCCTGCCGGCTTCGCTCCGCGGCGAACACGGTCTCTTCGGGCCGTGTGACGGTCCCAGTGGTCTGGCCGCCTGGTTTTATCCTCCGCGGCGGCCTGAGTTGTGAGGGAGACATTCGCATCTCTCCAAGCGAATGCGCCTGGTGAGAACCCAGGCGTTCCCCGGCCCACACGCACCCGCGTGATGCCCAACGCCGTCCGATGGCGTGTGGGCTGGGAAGTGGGTCCCAGCGAAGATGTTGGACGAGCCAAGACGGCCCAGAGAGGGTCCCGGGCAGAACCAGAAGGACCTTCAGTGCTCAGACCCCGGGGCTGCCCTGGGGGAGGCGGCAGATGGGGGTGCAGGGTCCCCCAATACTCGCCGCCGGCCTCTGATAACGTGTCAGGGACACATACCTGGGCGTGGAGGTGACAGAGACGCGGTGTCTGCCTCCATTTCATGTTCCTTTAGAAAGAAACCTGTTCGTTGGCCAAACTCCTCTCTACGTTTCTTTCCAATCTTGTTTTCCGTTCTTGGTTCACACGTTGTGTACGGCGGGGGTTTAAACCCCTCACACCCTTCTGTTCCGGCAGGCGTTTACATGAGACCACGTTGAAATGAACTCTTCTCTTTAATGGCTTCCCTATTATGTATAACTTTTCAATGCATCTTGCAAAAAATAAATAAATAAATAAAAGGCCCAGTGTAAAAAACGAGAATCCTTGTTACCCGTCCTTAATGCACGGCTCAGAAAAAAAAACGCAGATTCTCGAGATGCGTACGCAACGTGTTAATCATTTGTCTTCCTTCTTTTTTACCGCCTATGTTTTCCTTCCCTCCCTCACTTCTACCTTAAAATCCCGCTGCCCGGGGTCAGCGTAGCATGTGCGCAGTGACCCCGGGGCCGCCTCTGGTGGGCAGAGGCTCCTGGCGGCTCCCTCACGCGTCTGACGTCAGGGGCTCAGGGGTGTGTGTTGTGTCCCTGTTCGCGCTCCAGGCATCGTGCCCCGGTGTTACCTCGTGTGTTGTGGACGTTTGGCTTAAGAAGTCACTGGCCTTGTCTGCTGAGTTTCCCTCTGGACCTAGAACCGTGATAAATAAATAGCCGGTGCTGTCGGACTCTCTGCACAGAACGTGCATGCATTCTGATGCCAGAGCTGCATGTTCAAGCGGAACCTGGCCCGGCTGGAGTGCTGAGCGGTTGGCACACGTGACGTCCCGTTCACCCCGAGGGCTGTGACTGCTGGGGGCCCCCTTGGCCTTGCCTGCCCTTGACCTTGAGCATGTTTTCCTGTCCTGCCCTTGACCTTGAGCATGTTTTCCCGCCCGCACAGCTTTCTCCCTGTGGGAATGTCACTCAGCTCTCTGCCTTTGTCTCTGCTTCGGAAAACACGCCCTGTGAATCACGGAGCCTCGGGCAAAGACGTGGCCCCAGCAGGGCATGCCCCGCACACCCAGGGTGCGTCCTGCCCTCACTTGCACGTGCGATGTGCACGGGATTGGCAGGAGCCGTGCCCACACAAGTGCCCACCCGGGGCTCCAAGGTCAAGCGAGTGCTCTGATCAACAAGCCCAGAATGTCGTATCTGGGGGCTTCTGAATCCCCTTGAATCTAGCTCAGAGCATAGCCCACAGCCCCCAAGTGTCCCCCTTGTTCAGCACAGGACACGGGGACAGACCAGACCGTGGGGTGCAGGTCACTGCCGTTGCAGGGGGGCAAGAAGGCAGGAAGAGGACTTGGCGTGTGCGTTTTTGGGGTGCAGGGGAGAGGATGGAGGGTGGATCAGATAGACCATGAAGGGCTGTGATTTTGCCTAGATGGTGTTGGGATTCTAAGATCCAGTCCACGTATGTTCAGGACGGGATTGATGAGGCACCGGGAACGGCCTCGTGCATCGGAAATATTCAGGCAGGGCTTTCTTTCAGCAGCAAATTTCTGCAGAAAAAGGCAAAATCACAGGCCACAGGTCTCAGGGAGGTTTTACTATTTATTTTTTTAAACAAACGGCCGCAGGGGAAGGTGGCTGGGTTTCTGCAAAGTCATAGGCGGGCAGCGCCCTGTGCAAGCCCCGCCACGCCGGGGGGACGGGGGCACGTCGGAGCCGGTCCAGGCACCGCGCCCTCCGGCAGGCGGCGCGCAAACGGGCGGGCGCGGCTGGAACGGGCACCGGGGCGCTCGATCCCGGACCCCAGCTCTCGAGCCCGGAGCGCCCCGCACCCTGCGCCGCGGGGGCGCGCGGAGCAGCCGGAGCCGGGGGCGCGCGGAGCCGGGGGCGCGCCGGGCAGGTCGGTGCTGACGCCGGAGCTCAGGGGGCCGCCGCGTCCTCGCGCTGCCAGCCGGTCCCCGCGGGAAGGAGCCCGGCGCACCCGGTGCACCGGCGACGCAGGTGCGTGTGGGGGGCGCCCCGGACGGGGGGGCGCGGGGGGGCTCCCGGGGGAGGCGCGTCCCCCGCGCGCAGGGAGCGGGGCGCAGTCAGGGCTGCAGCCTGGCCATTGTGGGGGGTCCCGCGGCCCCGGGGAGGACCCCTCTCTTGGCCGGTTCCGTCCCCCCCCCCCCGGGGCTGACGGGTCCTGCCCTCCCCCCAGACACGCAGCCCTCGCTCCCAGGGGGTCCGGGGTCCAGCGGGGTTCGCGGCCCCTCCCGGCCCCCCAACCGTGCTCCACCCGCTGGGCGGGATGTCAGTGCCCGGAGGGGGGGACTGGGGGC
>PVKE010052331.1:0-10372 GCA_004027555.1 Craseonycteris thonglongyai
GATTTAATTACAAAAGTATGTCTTTCCTTTCAAATTCTTTTTTCATTCCAGAAAGAAAAAAGAGTTCATGATTGAAAGATAGAATCACAATTTGTAATTCTACTCATGCAGTTTTTCTTTTGAAATGAAAGTATCCAGCGTATCTTTGAGAATCAAGCCCAATCTATTGTATGCTAATCTTTATTTAGCATTTTTCTGATGTTTTCCTATCACTGAACTTGGCAGAGCACCAAATTCATTACAATCTGTATTGTGGGCTTTATTCTGTCTTGTTTATTTCGGGACCATCCTGTTTTATTCTTTTCCATGGGAAACTGAATTTTCTTCACTTCCAAAGGCTATTACAGATTTTTTATTTTGCTTGATACTTCACAATGACTCACTGTATTGCCATTTGTAATGCATGACCAGAAGTTTAATGACTAAAGGCCAGAAATGTCAAATTTAATTCTAAATGTTGGTGTCTGGCATACTTTTAGCAAACTTTGCGAGATTTTTATGGTTCACTGGGTTCTAGGGAAATAGATGAATTTATGATTTAATCTCTTTTGCATTTTATGCTATTGTAATAAACTCGGCAGACAAGTAATTGCTACCTATTGACAATGGATCTAATGCACATTTGAGTTGCAGTTAAAGAATACCACATACATAAAATAAAATCACTGCCTAATAATATATCACTGAGTCTAATATAAATATGCTCCTAGGAAGAGAAGTCCTTTTTTAAAAAATTTTTTAATTGTTTTTGACAGAGAGAGAGAGAGAGAGAGAGAGAGAGAGAGAGAGAGAGAGAGAGAGAGAGAGAGAGATACAGAGACAGAGAGAGAACTGAACTGAGGGCACTCCCCAGTTCAGCACATGGGTCCGCACGGGCCAGGGTCGGGATTCGATCCTCGGTCCCCGGTGCTTCAAAGTGAGCGCTTAACCCACTGAGCCATCCCGGCTTCCCCTGAGAGAAGTCCTTTTGGCGTGGGTATTTCTAATGAATATGTTCAACCACAGATACAAATAAGCACACTGAATTTTTGGATGCATGAGGGCTGGCTGAGAAAAATGCATCTGTAAATGCCTCTATGATTCATATTACATGGCTGGACACTTTCCACACAGCCCTCGTAGAAATAATTTTGTATGACTAGATAAAAAAATGAGGAATTTACCCCCCAAATTATTCTATAGATCTAAAAATAATGCAATTAATATATTCCCATTCTACATTTTCAGACGAATTTATTGTTATTGTCTCTAAAAACAAAAAAAAATTAACTATGCACTGGTTAATATTAAATTTGACCTTTTATCAATGACATATTTTCTAGAAAGGAAGACATTCATTTATGGCCCTACCAAACATTTTGCTATTTTTTAAAGAAGTTACTTCCACTGGTTTACTATTAAAATTTAAATATGAATTATAGATTATACTTGCTGCATACGTTTTTGACAATTACACATCATTATACCTTGAAAAGAGGGAGTTTGTTTTTAATCATCCTTTAGAGGGAATAAGCCTGATCTCATTTTATAAGTACAATAGACTCTCAGTTAACCATCACCCATGGGGAATGGTAGATGCCAGATAAACATAAGTAGACTCTATGTTAACCAGAACTCAAGCAACTGGCAAAATCTCAAGCAACTGGCACTTAGATATTGCCAGTTGCTTGAGAGGGCTGGTTGCTGGAGTTTCAGTTAATGGAGTCTACTTGATTTCTGCATCCAAAAGATTGTACAGTATTTTGAAGAGACTAGCCATCAACTGCTCTCATCAGTCTGTTCATCCAAAAACAACTTTCACCAGATGCTGTGTCTTCTCTTTCTATAAACAAGTAGAGCATTCTTCCTGTCCTCTTCTTTCAACTGATATTTCTTCATCACCTACTACTGTATGCCAGACACTGTTGTAGGACGTAGAGAACATTTTCTTCTTTCCATTTTATCCCGTATTAGGCCCGCAGGGCATGACCATACATGTACTATTTACAGTTTACCCCTCCATTACAAATTTAAATGTTTCATTTGCATTTATGATGTGTTACTTGGGAGAATTAGAGCCCCATATACAAAGTGAATGCATGATGTTATATTTCATTATGTTGTATTAAACTTTTATTATTGTTTTTGCTCTTTTTGAAATGGTGCCTAAAGAAAGTGAAAGCAAAAGATGAGACTGCTTGCATTCCTAGCCTTGCACTAAATTTCTCTAAAGCAGACGAGTTTTGTATTTGTTTTCTCTTCGCTTCTGATATCATCCATGGTGCTGGTGTCCTACTTAGTGAAAATACTATCCTGAATCTATGTTTTTCAGCAATATCTCAAGTTTTTTAGTCCCCCTTCACATATACATATGAGGAGTTTTTGCTATAATGTCTGTTTTAAAAAGATTAATTTCTTCAAATATATGTGTTTTTAAAAATCACTGCACTATACATATCATGCACCAAAAGTACAGGACTCATGAGAATAGTTGCTGGAATGCCAGGATAGCTCAACAGGTTGAGCGCTTGCCTTGCAATCATGAGCTCTGGGGAACAAATCCCAGCCCATGCAAACCCACCTGCTGAACTGTGGCACAACTGGTAACTGCCACCAGGGTGGTTTGGTGGCAAAGGTTCTCACCTCCCATGCCGAAGGGCCTCAGTTTGGTTCCTGTCCCAAGCAGCCCCACATCCACCTGTGTGGAATGAAACTATGTCACAACTAATGATGTGTAACTATGGAGGCTTCTCTGGGCCCTCCCCACTTCTCTGTTCCTTGCTTGCTCTCTCACTTTCTTTCTCTCACCTTCTCTCAAACATAAAATAAATCTTAAAAGAATTATAACTGGGAAAAACACTAAAATAAAAAAGAAAAACATTTATCCTAACCCATTTTTTCTCATGAGCCCTGCAGTATTCTTTGCACAACTTGTGTAATGCAGTGATTTTTGGAACACGTACAGCCTGTTGAATTATTGTAGCAGAACTGATTACATAGACACACTATATTATGTAAAACATTTATATGTAATGCTTATATTAGTTTAAGAAATATTTATGTTTTAAGGTAGCAAAACAAACCTGGATAAAAAGAATAACAATAGAAAAATTGGTAATTGACTGTTAGTTTTCATCTTATTCCTGGTTTTTTATCAAAGATAGATTGGGGTTGAAGAGACTTTGACTAACACCCTCCTTTCCCATTATCCTTGGGGTTACCTTTGAAAATAAGCACAGCCATTCTTTTCAAAAGTATGTTGTGTGTCAATAAAAGTACCTTTTGAAATCTTAGTTATTTCTATTGATTTTTTTTTTAAATTGTTAAATTTATTGCAGTGTCATTGGCTGGTAAAATTTATGTAGGTTCCAGGTGTACAGTTCTACAGTACAGTTTTTGTGTTGCATTGTGTGCTCACCACCCAGAGTCAGTTCTCCTTCCATCACCACATATTTGATGCCCCCTCCCTCCTCCTCCACCCTCTTCTTTATTTGACATTCAGTATTATTTTATATTAATTTCAGGTGTATAGCATAGTGGTTAGACATGTATATAATTTACAAAGTGATGCCTCTGATTAACCTAGCACTCTCCTGACATTATGCATGGCATTACAATATTATTGGCAATATTTTCTGTTGTTTCATATATCTTTAATATACAGTTAGGTAGCAGCAGTTAACATCGAACATATTAGTAAAAGAGAGTATTCGCTATGCAAAATCAACTCCAAGGAGGACCCCCCACTATACCTTTTTATCCAATAATTCCTTGTGTATCACTAAATCATTACTGATTTGTTTCTGAGTTTGCAAGTAATGCTCAATTAATTTGGCTGATAGACTGAGGTGAGTGTCTCTGTGTTTACATCTTTAGGTTTTATTTTCTCAGTTCTTCATCTTTTTATATTTAAATGACATGTTTATATCACAAAGAGCAAAAATCAACTCATAAATCCCCTGGTCTCCCTCCCTTCCTCCCTGCCTTCCTGCCTGCCTGCCTGCCTGCCTGCCTTCTTTCCTTCCTTCCTTCCTTCCTTCCTTCCTTCCTTCCTTCCTTCCTTCCTTCCTTCCTTCCTTCCTTCCTTCCTTCCTTCTTTCCTGCCTTCCTGCCTTCCTGCATTTCTGCCTTCTTCCTGTCTGTTTATTATCTCTTCTTCCTCCATTCCATCCTTTCTTCATTTTAAAATTAATAACTTACATTTTTAATTTAATATTCTATAAGATGTTTTGCCACCTTAATTGCAACTGCCAAATTCAATAAGTATGTGTTTGTGGTCAATATGAGGACACTAGCAGTACAATTTGGAATGATCTCTACCAACTTTTTGGAAGACCATACTTCAAATAATCTGTTTCCCTGCAGGAAACAGATGATTTTCAAAGTAAAGTGAGTAGGGGGTGTTTATGATGTTAAACGTGTTCCCATCACACTTCCTGCCCTGCTGTTTTTCTGAGAGCCTCAGTTGCTGCTGCTGGTTTTCCTGTGCTGAAAATAAACCCTGCATGGTGAGAAGTCTGTGCAGCTTTGGCAACTCCCTGAGGACAGGGGACTACTTTAGTGATAGCCTCAGATTTCTTACAGTAAAAAAATATATTTTCCAAGATTTGCAGACTAGACCAAAGTTACAAACCCTTGTAGCCTGTCATTGGAAACATCCATTTCTTGGTTTGCATTTTGCTAAAATCTATTCATTTACACAATTTTTTGTTTAGGATTAAATATTCTATGCAATAACTTTATACGCCTGAATTTTCCTAAATCAAAGCACATGATATATGGTTATGCCATTCTGCAATCAACAGATGGAGGTGTTTGCAGCAACTCCCGGCAGGGATAATTCTAATGAGAGCCGTAAACTTGAAAGCCCTTCAATATGGTTAAAAGCTTAACTTCAAGACATAAGTATATGTTCTTCCCTATCTTACCTAAGACTCAAATACCCTTATGAGTCACGCACATTATATCAAGCAGACTGTGTTCTGCAGGAAGTAGATAGTGGTGATAATTACTATCTAATCCCTTTCCAAATCAGTAATGCGATCTGTTGGGCATTGTTGCTGGACACGTTTATCTTACTAGATGCATAAGTGGGGAGTATGAAATGGTTCACTGACTACCTTCAGGCTTCTGGAACAATCTCTACTTCCAGAACTCTTCTCTCTTACTCCCTGTCCTTGCAGCAAACAGAACAAATGCAATCCCTCCCTATCTCCCTCTATGTCTCTTATGATCTTCCATTTATACTTGGATATATCTTAATTGAAGTTGATGTCAGGAGCATCAGTTACCTTTGCTGTGAGTTGAAATAATTTATGTGCTATGCTTGACTAGTTATTAAATAGATCTCATTTTGGTTTAAAAGGTTTATTTTTTTTTTCCTGTTTAAATTTGTGTTTTTCGGGAAAGCAGGGATGGCTCAGCGCATTAAACGCTCGCTTTGAAGCCCTGGGGACTGAGGATCGAATCCTGGCCCCGGCCCATGCGGACCCACATGCTGAACTGGGGTGTGCCCCCAGTTCAGTTCTTGCCGGGACCTATGTGGGAGGCTCCCGGCCCAGTTCCTGCCCTGCGCAGCCCTGTGTCCACTTGTGGAGTGAAACTATATGGAAAACTAATGCTGTCAACTGTGGAGACTGCTCTGGGTCCTCCCCCTTGTCTCTGTCTCTCTCCGTCTCTGTTTCTCTCTGTCAAAAATCAATAAAATAAATCTTAAAAAAAAATTTGCGTTTTTCCTTGGTCCACTATTCACATCTTGATATTACTTTTGTAACTATGACATTAACCTGTTATTTATATATTAAAGATAATATTTTATGTAGTTATTTATTCAAAACTACTTTCCATATTAACTCAATCGTATATTTGCTTTCCCAGAGATATGATCTATCTTAAAGACTTTATTTTTAAAGCAGTTTTAGGTTCGCAACACAGTTGAGAGGGACATACAGATATTTCCCATAAACCTCTTGCCCTCACACTTGCATAGCTACCCCCATTATCAATATCACTCATGAAAATGGTAAATTTTTTTAAACCAAGGATGAATCTACATTGATACATTTTAATCACTCAAAGTCCATAGTTTACTTTAGGGTTTGCTCTTAGTGTTGTACATTTTTGGAAGCAGCTAATATGTCTTTCGGTGGGTAAATGGACAAATAAACTGTAGTCCATCCAGAAAATAAAGTATTATTCAGCACTAAACATGAATTAGCGATCAAGTCATGAAGAGAAATGGAGGCTCAAATGTATATTATTAAATGGAAGAAACCAATATGATAGGTTACATACTTTACGTTTTCAATATGACATCTAGAAAAAGTGGGAAAAAAAAATATATATGGAGACAATAAAAAAAACTGTGGTTACCAAGCCTGGGGAAGGAGGACAGATGAACAGGCAGAGCCCACACAATTTTATGGCTGGGAAAATGCTGTGTATGATATAATAATGGATATATGTCTTTATATATTTGTTGAAGCCTATACGTTATTAACCATTTATAAGATATTCTAGGGGAAGCCGGGAAGGCTCAGTGGGTTAAGCGCTCACTTTGCAGTGCCAGGGACCGAGGATCGAATCCCGGCCCCGGCCCGTGCGGAACCATATGCTGAACTGGGAGCTCCCCCAGTTCAGTTCTCTCTCTCTGTATCTCTCTCTCTCTCTCTCTCTCTCTCTCTCTCTCTCTCTCTCTGTCAAAAATAAATAAAAATATATTAAAAAAAAAGATATTCTAGCTATACTGTTGATATACTTCTTTATTTAAAAAAAAAGGGAAAATGCATTATAGGTTCATAATAGTAAAAGTGGATGATGTAAAGGTTTGGCTATAAAGGTTTTCTACTGGATATATAATCAGCATTAAAATTCTTAGATTTAGGGGAGGAGGGGGGAGGGAGAGGGGGGAGGGGAAGTGGGAGAAGGCACCAGCCTTATGGACACACTCTATAGTTTGGTGGTTGCCTGGGGATGGGAGAGGAGGTGGGAGGGAGAGTTGAGGGGGAGGTGGGCGAGGACACTGGATATATGGTGATGGAAGGGGAGCTGATTCTGGGTGGTGAGCAAATAATATGATGCATAGGTGATGTGATGTAGACTTGTACATCCAGAAACTGTCTAATTGTTACCAATCATTATCACCCCAATAAATTTAACAATAAAAAAAAATTCTTAGATTTAGTTTAATCTTTGGCCTTTGAAAGGTTTATGACCTTATTTTGTGTCCATTTTCTCAATTCAGACCAAAGAAAGAAAATCATACCTGCCTTCCAGGAAAAAAGAATGTTTATGTGAAGCGTTTAGTGTTTCTGTGTTTTCTGGGAGGACAGGGAGGGACACACACACATCCCCTGTCCACAGGGTCTGGCAGAAGGCCTGGCAGAAGTCACACCCCTTTTCTCTGAGCTGGTAACCTATACCGCATCTTTTACTGCAAAATCATAAGCATGCAGTTCTGTAACATAACACTATCACATTCAAGCACACTTGACATTTTAGGTGAAATGTTCAAATTGCTGTCCATCTTGTGGTAGATAAGGCAAACCTTGCGACGCTATGTGGTGGCTTTCTGCCGGACCCTGTATACGAGGATATAGTCTTTATATACTCTTTCTTTTTTTTTTTTATATCTTTTTTATATTTATAGAGAGTAATTATTTTATCTTCAGTGCATATTTATTTTTATTTTACTTTTGACAGATAGAGAAAGAGACAGAGACAGAGACAGTTAGAGAACCGAACTGTGGGAACTCCCCAGCTCAGCATGTGGGTCCTGCCTGGGCCGGAGCCGGGATTCGATCCTCGGTCCTCGTGGCCTCAAAGCGAGCACTCAACCCGCTGAGCCGTCCCGGCTTTCCCCTATATACTCTTTCTTAATGTCTTATATTTTGAGGAAAAATTATAATGGATTGAAGCTGAAAATTAAATATTTTATTAGACATAGCTATTTCAGTGGAAAACACAAGCAGTACACTTATTTGAGGCATGCACAAGTATTTATGTCCATGGATACATGTGAGAAACATTGACTGACATATCAGTGGGTATACAACGTGCTTTGAGATCTCAGCAACGTTTTCCAAATTTCTCTATGTCCCCATTACTCAATTGAAATGGAAAGGGCACTGCCAGTGAATGCATTATAATGCCAGTTCTCACTAGGTTACAAGACTGAGCAAGTTATTTAACCTCTAGGGTCTCAGTTTTTACCTCTGTAGAATGGGAACAAAAAGTTAAATATGCAAAGTGTCTGTCTAGCACAGTGCTTATGTTCTTGAATATACATCACTAAATAGCTAATAATATTATGATGACTTTAGTCAAATCTCAAAAACAGGAGACTTTATGGAACGAAAAGGAGTCAAGTAAAAGAACCGTTCTTATTATTCCAACATTTTCCCAGTATTCCTGCTTTAATAACTAGCAGGGAAATAGTCCTTCGTGAGAAAGAAATAAAAGCAAAATCAAGCTCAGGAGATATCCCTCTCCTGTCTGGAAGCAGCTTGTTTTGACCCTGCCCTCATTTTAAAAGGGCCTTCCCCATCTAAGTAGAACAGCAAGCTTAGACATGTGAAGAAAACACAATGGCAAGGACTCCTCTGCTTTTTCTGAACATCCCATATTTCTGAACCTTCTGCCATGCAGACTACATTTTCTTTGTGTTTTTGACAGTGAGATTAAATTCTGACAGCTGTTAGTGAGTAAATCCCAGAAGAACTAAATGTCAGGACAAAATTATGGGTGTTGGAGAAAAGGCAAATTCACAGCTAAGAAAGCAGAAATAGCAATAGAAACAATCTAGAAGCTTGTAAGGGAAAATAAGCAATGCAAATGTTAAAGCAGTGGATAGCATTCTTGCTAACAAATTCAACTGACAGCACTATTTTCACAGAGGAAATATATGCACATTTTACTCCTCAAATAAAAATGGACTAAAGAACAAACTTCCAGACCTTACTGGTGATTATTATGATCCATAAGTTATTCAAATAAAACAAACCAAACAAAATGAAATACAAAAATAGAAAGTATCTGAACTATAGAAAACTAACATCTAAAATAAGTCTGTTCTAGATACTCCCAGACTTGAGCATTAAAGATTTCTTTAAAGAAATTTCAGAAAGATTGTAATTTGGAGAGTATGCCTAAATGCCAATACTTAACGAAGCACTTCTATCAAATTATATTGACACTTAGTTAATAAAATAAATGATCAGGAAAGTCGTACATGCTTACTTTAGAAATTAAACAATGCAAAAATGTATAATTAAGAAAACAAGCCCTTGACAGTTAAAGATATGATGGTTAATATTTTAGGGTATGTTCTCCTAGTCTTCCAGAATAGTTTCAGGTATATATTATTTTTTACAAAAGTGAGATTGTACTCTTTCTGTTCCATTTTTATCACTTAATATATTGTGCATATATATTTCCAAAAGCAGGAAAGAATTCCCTTGGCATCTATTTAATGGATATATAGCATTTCATCATAAGGATGCACTATACCCTCATTGAACTAATCTCCCATCGAAAGCAACACTATGTGAGCATCGAAATTATAACTTGGAACTTTCCTTAAAACTTCCTTTAGGTGCAATTACTATGAATGAAATTGCCATGTCAAAGGGCCTGAACATTTTTAAGTGTTCTGGAACTATTGCTGAGTCAGGAAAGGTTTGGATTGTAGTCAACATTGTATGCTTTTGTACTTTCAGTCTTTGCTAACTTGATGGATAATCTCCTTTTAATCTGCATTTATTTGGTACCAGTCCTTCAGTTTGATCAGAATACAAAGAGTAAGTAGACACAGTGTTTGTTTGTGAGGAGCTTACCCAGAGAATTTAGGTGCAAGTTAGTTACTGTTAAGAGAAACATATAGGGGAAGCCAGGATGACTAAGTGGGTTGAGTGCACGTCTTTTAGCCCCAGGGTCAGAGGATTGAATTCTGACCCCAGCCCATGCAGACCCATATTCCAAACTGGGATGTGCTTCCCATGCAGGAGCCACACCCAGTTCTGTGGTTCTCACAGGGGCTAGTTTCCCATGCAGGAGGCCCCCAGCCCAGTTCCTGCCCTGTGTAACCCTGTATCTACCTGTAGAGTGAAACTATATGAAAAACTAATGGTGTACAACTATGGAGCCAGCTCTGGGCGCTCCCTCCTTCTCTCTCTCTCTCTCTCTCTCTCTCTCTCTCTCTCTCTCTCTCTCTCTCTGTCTGTCTGTCTGTTGCTCTCTCTGTGTCAAAAACAATAAAAATAAATCTTTTAAAGGGAGGCATATAATTTCCGTATAATATAATTTATAGTAGTAGTAGTAGTAGTAGTAGTAGTATTTTTTTAATATTATTATATTTTATTGTTAAATTTAATGGGGTGACATTGGTTGGTAACAA
>PVKE010052332.1:0-10372 GCA_004027555.1 Craseonycteris thonglongyai
GACAGAGAGAGAGAGAGAGAGAGAGAGAGAGATACAGAGACAGAGAGAGAACTGAACTGGGGGAGCTCTCAGTTCAGCATATGGTTCCGCACTGGCCGAGGCCGGGACTCGATCCCTGGTCCCCGGCACTGCAAAGTGAGCGCTTAACCCACTAGAGCCATCCCGGTTTCCCCAAGGGTTCTAATTTTTCATGCTTCCTTCATAGGTAAATTTAGCAGTTTATTGAGCATTTATCATATGTCAAATATGCTAGGTTCTTGAAGTTTATACAGATACATCCTTTCACAGAACACCAGTTGCTGTGTTCTATAGTTACCTACACTTACTACACTTCAGAGAGGACTAGAATTGCAGCAAAATATATGAAATATTAGAGCCACAAATATTTTGAATTTATATTATAGTCTCCTGCTACTGTGTTTTATATTGTCAGATTATTTATTTTTAATTTAAAATGCTGTCATTTCCTTTACTATTTTAACTATGTTGTAATTTTAGCTCAAGTTTGCAAACATAGGTGCATAGAAAAGAGGGAAGAGAATTGCATAAGTATTGTGATTTACTTAATGGTATTTTGTTCACTGTTAAATCCTTAGCATTTACATATTTTTAGGGAAAAACTACTTAAAATGAAATGTGGAAAACAATGTAGTTCTTTTAAAAATAATTATTTTTAATTGTGGTAAAAAAACAACAAAATTTACTACCTTAACCATTTTAAAGTGTATAGTTTAGTAATGTTAAGTATATTCAAATTGTTAGTCAACAGATCTCTAGACCTTTTTCATCTTAGAAAACTGAAATGCTGTGCCAAGTAAACTCATTCCCCCTCCTCCCAGCCTCTTGCAACTGTTGTTCTATTTTGTATTTCTATAAATTTGAGTACTTGAAATTTGTCATAGAATTATGGAGTATTCGTCTTTCTGTGATTTTTTTGTTTTTTGAGATTTATTTTGTTGTTGAGAGAAGCTGAGAGAGAAGGTTGGAGGGCCCAGAGCAGTCTCCATAGTTGTACATCATCAGTTGTGACAGTTTCATTCTACACAGGTGGATATGTGGAGCCACAGGGCAGTAACCCAACCAGGGGCCCCCCCATGGGAGGTGGGAACCTTCACCGCCATTCCTGTGGTTTCCAGTTCCGCCCCAGTTCAGCATGTAGGTTTTGCAGGGGCTGGGGCTGGGATTCAATCTCTGGACCTCACGGTTGCAAAGCAAGCACTAAACCTTGTTGAGCTATCCTGAATCCCAGTAAACATTTTTTTAAAACTCACATTTTCATACTATGTTTTTAGTCAGAACTACATTTTTTAATTTTTTTTTTATTTTTTTTGAACTGAACTAGGGGCCTCACCGTGTTTGGGAAGCACACCCCTGTTCAGCATGTGGGTCCGCTTGGGTCGGAGCCAGGATTCGATCCTCGGTCCTCGGGGCTTCAAAGCGAGCACTTAACCCACTGAGCCATCCCGGCTTTCCCAGAACTACATTTTAAGCTTTTCAATCTGAGTGGTTTTCTTACAAGATTATTTTTAAATTTTTAAACCTAGTGGAGCAAGATCATTAATACATTATACCTGATATCCAGCTGCTTTTACATTATTTAAATCTTGGATATTTGTAAAATAATATGCTTAAAATAGAGTCCGAAGGTTGAGACTTGAAACAGGAATTATTGGGGGGGGGCACCAGATATGTGGTGTTGGAGGGGGACCTGATTCTGGGAGCTGGGCACATAATGTGATGCATGGGTGATATGATGTGGAGTTATACATTGGGAAACTATCTAATTGTTACCAACCAATGTCACCCCATTAAATTTAACAATAAAATATAATAATATTGAAAAAAAATAAATAAAAAGAAACAGGAATTATTGCTTCTTAGATTGCACAAGAAAAATTGCCATAATATACAATGTGTTTGAACATGTTTTTAAAGATAAATCATTCTTCTTAGTGACTAAGAAGTGACTTCTTAGTAATTGCTTACTTCTTTGTTTTAATTCTTTATACACACATGAAAGACCACAGAAAGCCAAGATGGCTTGTTGCTGGCAAGTATTTCCCTTTTTGGAATTAATTAAATGACCCCTCTGGGACCCAGAAAATTACAATTGTTTTGTCATTGCAGACAATGGATATCCTTATTTTTAGTTTAAATAGATGCTTAGCAACTGCAGCATGGCCAAGCATCTTGGTGCAGTGGTAATTAATCTTTTAGTCAAATGTCTGGTCAGAACTATCTTAAAAGCACTAACATCTCATCACATTGTATTATTTTTAACTGAAATGTAAAGCAAATTCAGATACATGTAGACTTAAATTACTGGTGTTTCTTTGATTTTTTCCTGAAAACATTGTGACAAGTACTTGATTTAAGTCTTTAACATTTTTATTGCAATAACAAAAATGGAGACATTACAAAATATTATATCACATAATCTAGATGTGCCTTACCATAAAAATTTAAGCAATAGGCATTTATATTTAAGAAATAAGGGAAGCCGGGATGGCTCAATGGGTTAAGCACTCACTTTGCAGCACTGGGGACTGAGGATCAAATCCCGGCCCCTGTCCATGCAGACCCATGTGCTGAACTGGAGAGTTCCCCCAGTTCAGTTCTCTTTCTGTCTCTCTTTCTCTCTGTCTCTGTCAAAAACCAATAAAAAAAAAATTGAAGAAATAGGCACCTGCAATAGGGATTACATGAAATAAGCATCTTTATTCCCTGTACTTCTTTCTTGGCAGTGAAACTTTTAACTCAATGGACTATTTGGTTTCAGTCATTGCTTCTCTTGCAAAGGAATTTGATGCAGTTTAAAAGTGTTACCAGCCAAAAAATGTGTCCCTCTCCAAAGTGCCAAGCATCACACTTACAGCAGACTTTTCATTTTGTTTAGCTCCCCTAAAGTTTCAGTACTACAGATAACATTGTCCAGCATGATTACCTTAACCCATTTCATTTCTCATTTGCCCTGAGAATACTCACGGGCAGGCTTGTAGCTAAAGCATTTACCTCAAAATAACTTACAGGGGAAGCTAGGATGGCTCAGCAGGTTAAATGCTCCCTTTGCAGCCCCGGAGCCCGAGGATTGAATCCCTGCCCTGCCCCATAGGAATCCATATGCTGAACTGGGGTGTGCCCCCAATTCAGTTCTTGCCGGGGCCTATGCGGGAGGCTCCAAGCCCAGTTCCTGCCCTCTGTAGCCCCGTGCCCACCTGTGGAGTGAAACTATATGGAAAACTAATGCTGTCAACTGTGGAGACTGCTCTGGGCCCTCTCCCTTCTTTCTGTCTGTCTGTCTCTATCAAAAAAAAAAAAGATTATAGTCCTAACCTTACCCCCAGAGTTTGCCGTGAAATATCTTTGCTTTTATTATTTTCATATTTCTCTAGTATATCAGTAATCTTTGGAAACAAATGACATTCTATTTATAGCATTCTGTTTTTAGTAGTGTTATTTCTATTTACAAAATATAGTAATTCTTTGATTGCTAAAAATTTCAATATATAGCATTCTTATGTGTGAAAATATTATTAAATACTGACCATCATATACATTTCTGTTACATTAGGATTAGAGACATACTCTTTTTAGAAAAAATTCCCAAGAACAGTTTTTATATACTGTATTTTCCGGCATATAAGACGACCGGGCGTATAAGACGACCCCCTAATTTTACAGTTAAAACATAGGTTTAGGCCTATATTCGCTGTATAAGACTACCCCCCACTTCCGAGGCTGTAGTTTTATACAGCGAATATAGGCCTAAACCTGTTTTAACTGTAAAATTAGGGGGTCGTCTTCTACACCTGGTCGTCTTCTACACCGGAAAATACAGTATTGTATTTTTATTTATTTATTTATTTTGAAAGTTTTTTGTTTTGTTTTTATTTTTTTTATTTATTTTATTTTTTTATTGTTTTTGACAGAAAGAGAGATACAGAGACAGAGAGAGAACTGAGCAGTGGGAACTCCCCAGTTCAGTATGTGGGTTCGCCTGGGCCAGAGCCAGGATTCGATCCTCGGTCCTTGGGACTCAAAGCGAGCGCTTAACCCGCTGAGCCATCCTGGCTTCCCTATATATTTTATTTTCACATTGAAAATCAATCAGATTTGCAACCTCAAAGAGTGTGTTTATGTAAAATTAAATTACTGCAACAGCGAAGCTGCACTTTTTTTTTTTCCTAAATGGGGAAATGAATTAATGAGAATGTTACTGAAGGACTACTATTATTGCATCATCTGAAGACCCCCTCACACAAGCAAGTTATCCCAGGACCCCAGTAGAGGATTGTTTGGAAATAACTGGCATTGTACACTCTCATGCTCTAAGATTGTACCTAGAGGAAACAAAAACATAAAGGTTATACTTGGAAAACAAGCTTTCTGTTCAGTTAGGAAGTTGAGTTTCAGAGGCTTTTCTAATTCTGGTTCAAAACCACCATCAGGCCCCAGCTGAAATGGAGACTAATAATGAAACCTACTACTGCACATGAATGGTTCTATTTATAAATGAATCATGTTGTGTCATGTCTCTTATTTTTTTATACCCCACCTCCATTCTACCCGTTTCTTTCCCCAACCTCTCATGAAACTTTGGTACTATGAACAAACTTTGGAGATTGCTAAAGAGTACTGTTTTTCTTCCCATTTGTTACAGGGCTATTATGAGAGGAAATGAAATGACTGAAAGTACAATATAAAAATCCACAAAATTGTTGGGAAATTGTTTGGTGTGAGTTTTCCCACTTGGTTAGTACTCTCTTGGATGGGAAGTTATAGATGACTGACTGTGAGATCTTAAACCCTAAATACTGTTGTTTTTTTTCTTATGTACTGTTTTTGCAGATGAATGTCTCACATCCTGTATAATCTAGGTTAGGATGGTTTAGCTTTGAGTATACTCTTTATTTAATCTGATGGATGAAATAACGCTAACTGTGAAACTAGCAGTAATTCATTGAAAATCCTTTGTGAAAGAAAAAAGAAAGCTTGTTCTGAATGAGATTTTTAGTATGAATAGGAGAGACAGCATGTGATTTGTAGGCAGACACACTAGAGTTCAAATCATAGATTTGCTTCTTACTGGCTGGCTATGTGACTTAGGGGAGATTCTTCATCCTCTCTGAACTAAGGTTTCTTTATCTATAAAAGAGGGCTAATATTAATATTTACCCCCATGGGGTTATTAGAGTTAAATAAGATAGATAACATAGGAGAGCATGTAGTAGGTACTCAATACACATGAGTTAGTGCCCATTTCTCAATAGAAGTTCCATTTCTTGTAATCTTATCCAATTAAAAGTAGAATTTTAATCACTTAGTTCAAGGCTGCTCTTCAGATTGTTGAAGTGTCCATACTTTCTTGTCCATTTTATTCCTTGTTCATCAGTGTATTCGTTAAACTACCATAACTACCAAAGGAACTAAATTCCAGCCATTATGCTTTGTTCTTTAATATGCCACTCAGGTAAAAATAGTAGTTGACAGTAGAAAAGGTTTTTAGAATTACCTGTGGATTTTGTTTATTGCTTATTGACCTGGTTATGAACTTGAAGGCAGAGCATATGTCTTATGTTTTCTTTATAAACTGTTTACTAGAAAAACATTTTCCTTGTTGAACCCTTAGTTGATAATTCCATCTAATGATAATTGGGTTTTTCTCTTTAATGAATTCTTTTTCTTTTTTTTTCTTTTAAGATTTATTTTTATTGTTTTTTGACAGAGAGAGACAGAGAAAGAAAGAGAAGGGGGAGGGCCCATAGCAGTCCCCACAGTCAGCAGCAACAGTTTTCCATATGGTTTCACTCCATAGGTGGGCATGGGACTGTGCAGGGCAGGAACTGGGCCGGGAGACTCCCACATAGGCCCCAGCAAGAACTGAACTGGGGGTACACCCCAGTTCAGCATATGGGTCTGCATGGGCTGGGGCCGGGATTCTATCCTCAGGCTTCGGGGCTGCAAAATAAGCGCTCAACCTGCTGAGCCATCCCAGCTTCCCCTCTTTTTTTTTTTTTTAAGATTTATTTTATTGTTCTTTTGACAGAGACAGAGAGGAGGAGGAGGGCCCAGAGGAGCCTCCATAGTTGTATGTTATCAGTTTTCAACATGGTTTCCTTCCACACATGTGGGCGGGGACTGTGTGGGGGTCTCCCGTGTTGGAGGCATGCCCCCTTGAGCCAGGGGCCAAACAAGGGGATGAGAACCGAACTGGGGGTCTCCGGCATGGGAAGCAAACCCCAGTTTAGCACATTCGTCTGCATGGGTTGGGACTGAGATTTGATCCTTGGTCCCCGGGGCTACAAAGTGAGTGCTGAATTTGCTGAGCCATCTCGGCTTCTATATTTTACTTTGCTTATTTTTTCCTTTTACTTTTCTAGAACTTGGTTTTATTGAAGTACTATTTTACTTAGGCATATTCTCTGCACCAGGTCAACAAGCAATAAAGAAACAAAATACATACAAACATAATTAAGACAGTTGTTTAACTACACTTTGTACAATTTTAGATATGTCAATGTTTTAGATCTTAAATGTCTAGGGCAGGAATTACATCTGTTTTTCTTTATACAGAGTATGTTTGGTACCATAAACATATGGGTACATAATATATGATGAAGGGAGAACACTGGTTGTCCATAAAAGATTGGTGAGATAAATTATAGTTTCACTGTGGGAAATGGGAAGCTCCAAGGCATTCACTATATAAAGATCTATAAGAGTAAAAATTGGAAAACTTACCTTTGAGGACAGGAAAAGTAACTATTTTAACTTTTGTTTAAATTATATTGTTAAAAACATTAAACAAGACAAATAACAGAGACTAAAGTAAAAGTTAATTGAAATTTAACTATCCCAAGATACCCATTGTTGAAATTTTGGTGAATATTTTTCCAGTCACCTTTTTATATATTTGTATAAATAAATCTATGTATAGTTTTATTTCTGTTTTCACTGAACAGATGAACATCTTTTCCAGTGATAATAAATGTAGATCTATATGATTTCAAATGATTGTGTAGTAATCCCATAGTATATTTTTACTAGTGTTTGCTTAAACCTATTGATACATTTAAAAAAAATTAAATTTATTGGAGTGACATTGGTTAATAAAGTTTTAGGTGTACATCTTTATAATACATTCGTATAATCTATTGTGTGTTCACCACCTAAGGTCTGTAACCATTTATTGGACCCCCTTTAGCCCTCTTAGTCCTCCCCTAACTCCCTTCTTCTCTGCTAACTGCCATTGTTTTGTCTGTATCTTAATGAGTTTGTTCGTTTGTTGCTTTTTGTTTTATATCCTCATTTGTTTCCAAAAATTTACTATTATAAGCAATGCTATGGTGAATATACTTTTTCACACTTTTTAGATTAAAACTTTGTAAGTGAGCAATTCTCCTAGGAGTGGTACTGACAGAAATGAAAACATTCAGACAGAAAATTGTGCACAAATGTTTATAACAGTATTACTCTTAATAGCCAAAAGGTGGAAACAACCTAAATGTCTAGTGGATTAAAAAAATGTGGGGGAAGCCGAGATGGTTCAGTGGGTTAAGCGGTCACTCTGCAGCGCTGGGGACCAAGGATAAAATCCTGGCCCTGGCCCCGGCCTGTGCGGACCCATATGCTTAACTGGGGAGTCCCCAGTTCAGTTCTCTCTCTGTCTCTGTATCTGTCTGTCTGTCTCTCTCTGTCAAAACAATAAAATAAATCTTAAAAAAAAAAAAATAGTGGTATATCCATATAATAGAATATTATTTAGCCATAAAAAGGAGTATGTTGATACATGCTTCCAATGTGAGTGAACCTGGAAAACATGATGCTAAGTGAAAGAAGTCAGATACAATGGGTCACATATTTTTTATTCCATTTATATGAAGTATCTAGAATAGGAAAGTCCATAGAGACAGTGGTTGCCAAGGGATGGGGTGAGGGGAGAATAGGGAACGATTAGTTCATGGGTATATGAATATTTTTCTGGGATGGTGCAAGTTTTGAAAGTAAGAAGAGAGCTGTGGTAGTTGCACAACATTGTGGGCACTAAATGCCACTGAATGTACAGTTTAAAATAGTTAATTGTGTGTTATGTGAATTTCACATCAATAAAACATTGTGTTAGAAATTTCAGAAGCCAGGATGGCTCAGTGGGTTAAGTGCTCACTTTGCAGCCCCTGGGACCGAGGATCAAAACCTGGCCCTGGCCCTGGCCCTGGCCCTGGCCCATGCGGACCCATATACTGAACTGGGTTGTGCCTCCAGTTCGGTTCTCACTGGGATGAGACCCCAGCCCAGTTCCTGCCCTGTGCAGCTGCTCGCCCACCTGTGGAATGAAACTATGTGGAAAAACCGATGATATGCAACTATGGAGACTGTTCTGGGCCCTCCCCCTCTCTGTCTCTGTATTTTTCTCTCTGTCAAAAACAATAAAAATTAATCTTTAAAAAAAAAAAATTTCATAGGTCAAATGTTTTATTTACAGCCAAAATGAATTTCAGAACTCTAGCAATTTATATTTCCATTGATGCCAGTTTTTGTCAGTATGATGAGGTGTGTGTGTGTTGGGGGGGGGAGATTCTTTAAATATAATTTCATTTATTTGCATTTTTCCTCTTGTGAGTTGTTTTTTTTTATTTTACTATTTTTTATGGTGTTTTAATAACTTCCTTTATAAGAGTTTTAGGGAAAGCCGGGATGTCTCAATGGGTTGAGCGCTCACTTTGCAGCACGAGGGACCAGGGATTGAATCCCGGCCCCTGCCTGTGTGGACCCATATGCTGAATTTGGCAGTTCCCCCAGTTCAGTTCTCTCTCTGTCTCTGTCTTTGTATCTCTCTCTCTCTGTGTCAAAAAATTAATTAATAAATAAATAGAACTTAAAAAACTGTTTTTAAAAGAAAAAGAGTTTTAGTAGTTTTTCTCATTACTATTTAGAATTTTTTTCTGATGAATCTTATTCAAGATGTATATGACACATTTTTGTCAGATTCCCCCAATAAGCACTTCTGGGATTTTTATTTTGATTGATTCATATTATACTTTCATTATTTTCTACTGTTCAGCACATTTCTTGCTAAGTTTACGCTTAGTATTTTATAGGCTTTGTTGCTATTGCGAACAGGACCCTTTCTTCTGTTTTATTTCTAACTGGTTCTTTTTTAAATACTTATTTTCATTGTTTTTTGACAGAGACAGAGATAAAGTGGAGGGGGAGGGCCCAGAGCAGTCTCCATAGTTGACAGCATTAATTTTTCATATAGATTCACTCCACAGGTGGGCATGGGGCTGCACAGGGCAGGAACTGGGCTGGGAGTCTCCTGCATAGGCCCCGGCAAGAACTGAACTGGAGGAACACCCCAGTTCAGCATATGGGTCCACCTGGGTTGGGGCCGGGATTTAGTCCTCGGGCTCCAGGGCTGCAAAGTGAATGCTTAACTCGATGAGCCATCCCAGCTTCCCCTCTAACTGGTTTTTATTTGTGTGTAGGAAGCCTATAACTTATGTGCATTAATTTTATAATGACTATTTTACTATAATCTTACTGATTTCTGTAGTTTTTAGTGATTTTCTTTAGGATTCTGGGTCATCTACAAATTTATCTATTTTCCAATATTTATACCATATTTCTTGTCTTGTTAAGTAATAGTAGTAATAGTAGAAATAATCTTTGCTTTATATGTCACTTTTAAAGGGTAATTTTAAAAAATATATTTTAGATATACAGCATAGTGGTTAGACATTTATATAATTTAAGAAGAAGGGAAGCCGGGATGGCTCAGCAGGTTAAGCACTCGCTTCACAGTCCCCGGGATTGAGGATCAAATACCAGCCCCAACCCGTGCAGACCCATATGCTGAGCTGGGGTGTGCTTCCCACGCAGGCAGTCCCCAGCCCAGTTCCTGCCCTGCACGGCCCCCACCCACCTGTGTGGAACGAAACCATGTCAAAAACTGATGCTGTGCAACCATGGAAACTGCTCTGGACCCTCTCCCTTCTCTCTGTCTCTCTCTGTCAAAAGCAATAAAATAAATCTTTGGGGAAGCTGGGATGGCTCAGCAGGTTAAGCACTCTCTTGCAGCCCCAGGGATGGAGGATCGAATCCCGGCCACTGCCTATGTGGATCCATATGCTGAACTGGGGTGTGCTTCCCATGCGGGAGGCCCCCAGCCCAGTTCCCACTGCAGTTTCCCCTTCTGTCAAAAACAATAAAATAAATCTTAAAAAAAAAATTATATCAAAAACTAATGATGGGGGAAAAGCCGGGACGGCTCAGCGGGTTGAGCGCTCGCTTTGAGGCCACGAGGACCGAGGATCGAATCCCGGCTCCGGCCCAGGCAGGACCCACATGCTGAACTGGGGAGTTCCCACAGTTC
>PVKE010052333.1:0-10372 GCA_004027555.1 Craseonycteris thonglongyai
TTTCTATTTTACTTTTTGACAGATAGAGAGAGAGACAGAGACAGAGACAGCTAGAGAACCGAACTGTGGGAACTCCCCAGTTCAGCACGTGGGTCCTGCCTGGGCCGGAGCCGGGATTCGATCCTCGGTCCTCATGGCCTCAAAGCGAGCGCTCAACCCGCTGAGCCGTCCCGGCTTTCCCCCCAGTTCAGTTCTTGCCTGGGCCTATGTGGGAGGCTCCTGGCCCAGTTCCTGCCATGCGCAGCCCCGTGCCCACCTGTGGAGTGAAACTATATGGAAAACTAATGTCAACTATGGAGACTGCTCTGGGCCCTCCCCATTCTCTCTGTCTCTGTCTGTCTCTCTCTCTGTCAAAAAACAATAAAAATAAATCTTTAAAATGATATGTCTTAAAAAGGCAATTTATTCCTATGTATTTCTTCCCCTGCCTTTAATTCCTTCTCATGTATGAGTACTGTACCAACTCTGGTAGTGGAGGGCTCCAGAAGGAAACTCTCTCCCTTATCTGTACTATTTCAAGAAATGTTTCTTAATTTCCTATTTTATTTTTTATTTATACATATTTTTTCCCTTTTATTTTCATGTTGTGATGCATGGAAGACCTAAGTGCTTTTATGTGTGTTGCCAGAGATATTCTACAGTTTCTTTTAGTGACATGCTATTATAAAACCTTTTTCCTTTCCTTTTTTGGAGAGTGTTTTAAGCACCCAGGTTTGACATTGCTGTTTTCACCTTTGGATGGCAGCATGCATATGCATTTTTCCAAATGTCTCACTCTCCTTGCAACTAGTGGCAACAAGGTCTAACAAGTCCAGAATGACAGTGAAAATGGTAGCACTAGTTTCCAGTTTCATTTTTATGGCTAATTTCCCAGGTGATCTTGAGACAGTCCTAACTGCAAAAGGCACAAATAAATGATAATATCTACCTATGGATAGGTTTGTCATATACATAAATAAGGTCATGTCTGCAAATGATTCTCAGCTCCTTGGAAGAAGATGATATTATAGAGCCACAATGATTACAGCAGTGAAGAGTCTAATTGTTTTTAGTGTCATCTGCTCTAGTGTACTTAATCTCTGTCTGGTTTCATTATAACCAGCAATTTCTAAAGGAGATTACAATGATTTTTTTTTTTTAATGAGAATATTGAAGGACAAGAGAATTAAGAATGTGTAGTATGGTTTGTCAATGTGTAGTATGGTGTGTTAAAATGATGTATTTTCCTTACAACTATCTTTAACATCTGGTTCTCTCCAAGAGGCATTGATGTGTCCTAGTGTGATCATTACTATATCAAGCAATGCACATCAGGAGCTCCTCAGGACATTGTCTATGTCACTGTAGTCTAGGCTGGTACATATTTCCAATGTCTTGGGAAATAAAGGACAAGATAAGTAAATATGGGCCAAGGAAACCACATTGTCCATTTCTACCTTAGGAGACTTTGGCTTCAACACTTTGAGCAATTCTGAAGCTTTACAGGTGATTTGCTGGTTTTCAGAATTCCAACCATGTTTCTGGATCATTCAGGGGTAGTGGGGCTTAAACAAAAGATCCTTGTACTTGGGAGTCCTTTTTGTGGGTTGATGGATTGCCATTCTCTGGAAGGCCACAAAATCTTACAGTTGCTCAGGGGTGATGTGGGGTAGTCAAGGCCAATATCATGGAGGATACTTTGTTAAATCTTGCTCAAATACTGTGGAACACTTGTATGTCAGAGGTCTTCAACCCTAAGGTCTAACAACCTCCTAATTATGATTAATATTAGCTAAATCCCCTTTACTGTCTGGAACTAAAATTTACTGGTTATATTTCTTATTAAACATATATAATTAAATACAAACATACACATATTGTTTCATACATGTAAATATGTATATTAAATGTATATATTATATGTATGATATGCATATATATATATATATTCCAAATTATACCATAAAAAATAAAAGAAAACTAATTTATGAAGAAATAACATATAATATGTATTTCAATGTGTAGTCACTCTGGCATGACTATACTAGAAAACATAATAAAAGAGCAAATGCCTATACTTGTGTGAAAAAGTTAAATGGTTATACCTACTTATAATTATAAGTTTGGATTTAAAAGTAATCAAGAAGTTTAGAATACATTCCAGATGAGATGTACAGATAAACAACAAAAAAGAAAAAAGTAGAGGACAGAATTAAAAAAAAATAATAAAATAAAATAAAATAAATAAATAAATATATATATATATATATATATTCCCCCTCCCCCCACGTTATCCTATTTATTCACATGCTACCTAGTTAACTTGCTGGGGTGATTAGAATAAAAATATTAGAAAAGTGAACCAGACTTATTTGCATATGATAAGAGAAATGGGGAAATAATCTTAACATAAGCAAAGATAACATATTAAGACAAATGTACTTCTAAAGAGGGGAAATGGTGGACATATGAAGGATCAATGGACTCCCTGATATGAAACAGATGATATGCTTGAAGGAGGAAGTGGAGAATGTTTCTTGGGGGTATAGGAAGGCATAGGGGAAACCATTGGGAGTGTTGAGGTTCTTGAGGGATTGGTGATTCCTGAAGGTTCAAGGGAAGGCAACAATTGATGGAACTCAGTGAGTCATGGAGCTAATTAAGAGGGTTCCTCCTGGGGAAGCCTGGATGGCTCAGTGGGTTAAGTGCTCACTTTGCAGTGCCGGGGACCGAGGATCGAACCCAGGCTCGGCCTGTGCGGACCCATGTGCTGAACTGGGGAGTTTCCCCAGTTCAGTCCTCTCTCTCTCTCTCTCTCTCTCTGTCAAAAACAATAAAAAATATATATATATATTTTAAAAAACCCAATAATAAATAAATAAATAAATAAAAATATAAGAGGTTCCCCCACCAGAGCTATAGCCCTGGGCAGAGGAACTGGCCACTGTCAACTCACTGCTGGGTGGGGAGGAAACCAGGATAGTTAAGAATCCTGACTGATCTCCCTCTACCTTACACTCTCCTCTCAGGGCCTCACATTGGCCAACAGAAACCAGGAGGCAAAGAATTTTTGAAGGCTGTATGAAATATGAGCTAATTTATTATTTTGCAGGACTGCTTTGCACACTGCTGCTTATCTGGAATCCCTGGCTCCACCCACAACCATGTTTCCACGGATTTCCAAAATGCCCTCCAGGAATGGTAGGTACCCTGTTGAGAATCACTGCTTTACTTATCAAACTGAAAAATGCTTTTCTTGTCTAGACCTTCAAATCCTTTGGAAAGTAAATGAAAGAAAGTCATCTGTAGCCTGTGTCTAAATGTCAGTGAGTAGGTCTTATCATGGAATTGCTTTAAAGATGATGTGACTTGTCACAACAAACTGGCTATATTAGCTATCCTTGCAAAACAATGACATAAAACTTTGATGGTTTAAAGAGACAGTAATCACGTCTTATTTCTCACAGTTTCTGGGGGACAGGAATTTAGATAGTGCAGGGAGGGAATAGTTTATCAGACTCAAAGGTTTGGGGCGGGATTCATCTGAAGGCTCATTCACTCACATGTCTGGTGGTTGATGCTGGTTGTGGGCTGAGGTCCTAAATGGGGCTGCTGATGGAACAGCCATACATTCGCCCTGCATGTGGTCTGAGCTCCTTTACAAGAGGGTGGCTGGTTCCAAGAGTGAGAAAGGAGAGAGCCGGAGGAAGCTGTATGACCTCATCTTCAAAGTGACAGGCCATCCCTTTTACCACATTTAGTTCATAAGAAGCAAGTGTTTAGGTCCAGGCCACATTCAAAGGCAGAGGGCAGGGAGGGGACTAGGTCTACCTTCCAAGGGGAGGTGTTTCAAAGAATCTGTGGACTTACATTAAAGCTAACACCCTGACTTCCCAGAAGATCCAGCTCCTGCCTTCTATAAGTACTGGAGAGGAGAGGGAATATCAGAGCCTCATTCTGTCCTTGCTTTATACTTCCCAAACTTACATGGGAAGCACCTCTAGGCTATCTGAATGCTTGCAAGCCAAGCAACAGCTCCCATTCCTGTGGATTATTGGTTATAGAAGGCAGACCTGGGTAAGCCCAGCTTAGTCTTCTCCAAAGGGACCTTGAGACAGATTTGAAAAGTAGGGACCTACACTGACTCCAAGCATTCCACTTTCAACTTCTTTCCAAACTTTCCATTGGGGCGTCGCCACCTACTCTGTACCTATGGTCTGCGGCCTTAGTTGGCAGTGGCAGCAGCTCAGCTGTAGGGATCTTCTCTGCAGAAGCCTCCCTGCTGTGGTGGCGGAGGCAGCCCTAACACATGGGCTGGCTTTTTGGGATGACCACTGCTGAGAGAACATGGAGCCAAAGGTGGATATGGGCTTGTGTCCCTCCGCAAGCATCTTTAATCAACCCTGGTGTACCGTGTGTCCCTAATAAAATTATATGATGATAACTTGAACTCATTGTTTACTGATCCACTTATTGATGATCTGCTCTATGCCAGGCACGATCTTACTTACTCCTCACAATCATCCTGACAGATGAGGGTTGTTATCCCCATTTCACTGATGAGGAAATTGAGACCTAGGTAAAGGAAACAAACAAAACAAGAGTACTGTTTTTCTCATAAAAACTGATGTACTGTCCAGGGACAGTGAAGACTTTTACCATCTTTGGGCAGCATTCTGCAGCCTTTACCTTCTAGGGTGAAAACTGCTCATCAGTAAGCCCTGGGCATATATGAAACTCCCAGTTCACACTCCTTCCAGCTGTCCATAGGAAATGGATCCTCATGCACAGCATGGGAAATTCAGACCAGCCGTAGAATCTTCTACAGTGATGTGGTGAGAAACACACTGAGGGTACCTGGTAGTCGTTGGGGTTAAGCTTGGATGCAAATGCAGATCTCTGTGTAAAAGCCACTCTTTTAACTGTATCTTATTGCTTCCCCAAGTAAATTCCAAGATGAGAATGAAATCTTAAATAGAAGTTGGAAACCTAATTATTTGAGTATTTTATATCTTGCATTTTTATCTATCTCTCTTTATCTTTTTTTCATGCCTTGAGGAAGCTATTCTGCCCTAATAGTGGTTACATAGACAGAGAAACTAGAGAATAAGTAATATAATTACTTTAATGTTTTTAATTAAGCCTTTTATAAGCACTATAAAACAAGCATTAGAAATACTAACATAGCACAGTGAGATCACTTACCCTAATACACAGCAGGGTAAGGACAAAGTTTTTGTGAGGATTTAAGCTTTGATACCTACACACTAGTCATGTGTTTTTGCTATTCTACTTGTATATAATAATATATAACTAATATGTAAATATCTGTGGAATGAATAATTTTATCTGAAACTAAATCCCTGTGTTTATAATTTATTAAGTAAAAAAATCAGTAGGTATATTTTTTTCTTTAAAAGTATATATGCATAGGGGGATGCCGGGATAGCTCAGCAGGTTGAGCACTTGCCTTGCAACAATGAGGTCCAAGATGAAATCCCGGTCCTGGCCTGTGTACACCCACATGCTGAACTGCAGCACAACTGGTAACTGCCAGGTGGCGGTGAAGGTTCTCGCCTTCCATGAGGGAGGCCCCCAGTTTGGTCCACCCTGTGTGGCCTCACAACTACCTGTGTGGAATAAGATTATGTCAAAAAACTAATTATGAACAATAATGGAGACTGCTCTGGGCCCCCTCCCTGTTACTCTTTCTCTCTGTCTCTCTCTGTCACCTTCTCTCAAACAATAAAATAAATTAAAAAAAAAATTATATGCACAGGTAACAAAAATGGTGGAGCATGAGACCCCAGCCTTCATCCTCCAACAAAGATCAATAGTTTTGACAGCTATCCATGAATGAAAATGCTCTGGGAAAGTTGAAGAGTCCACTTAAGAAGCTTCAGCAGCAGAGTAGAACGTAAAACCGGAGAAGAGGTAGCAAGCACATAATACAATACATAGATGATGTAATGTAGAATTGTACACCTGGAAACTATGTAATTTTTACCAACCAATGTGCCCCAATAAATTTAAAATTGGGGAAGCTGGGATGGCTCAGCAGGTTAAGCACTTCCTTTGCAGCCCCAGGGACTGAGGATTAAATCCCAGCTCCACCCCACACAAACCCAAATGCTGAGCTGGTGTGTACCTCTCATGCAGGAGGCCCCCAGTTTGGTTCTCGCCCCCCCCCCCAGTTTGGCCCCTGGCTTCAGGGGGTGTGTTTCCCATGTGGGAGGCCCCCAGCCCAGTTCCCGCCCTGCATGGCCCCCGCCCACCTGTGTGAAACAAAACCGTGTCGAAAACTGATGACGTACAACTATGGAGACTGCTCTGGGCCCTCCCCCTTCTCTCTGTCTCTGTTAAAAACAATAAAAAACAAATTAATTAATTAATTAATTAATTAATTAAAATAAAAAAAACAAACCTGAGAAGAACTGCACAAAAAGAGTAGGAAGGACAGCTTAATTTTGCTGCATCATCCCATCCCCAGGCTGGCCGTGACCAGTGCCAAAAGGAACGCCTTGGCTTGAAAGGGTTCTTGTTGCCACTCACTAATTAATAACATGGAAACATATAAAAATATACAATACACTGATAAAGATAGGTATATAGTTAAACTTAGAATATTCCAGTACTACAATGATGGTATTTCAATCACTTAATTCTAGATTAAGGTTAAAAAAAGAAATGTTAAATATAGCTATAGCCACAATAATTTGTTAATGTATATACAATATAAAAAGTTGTAAACTGTGACATCAAAAAAAAAATACAGGCATGTGTAAAAGGGTAGAGATTTTAAATGTCGTCAGAGTTAAGTTGTTATTAGCTTAAAATAAACCATTACATCTAGGAGACATTTTATTTTAGCCTCAGGGTAATCACAAAACAAAACCAATAGAGATACACAAGATAAAGAGAAGGGAGCCAGAGTATATATACCACTGGGAAAATCATCATGAAATCACAAAGGAAGATAGTAAGACAGAAAGAAACAAAAGAAGTACAAAACAACCAGAAAACAATAAATAAGATGTCATTAGTAAGTCCTTACATATCAATAATTACTTTAAATATAAATTAATTAAATTCTCCAATCAATAGGCATAAAGTGACTAAATGGATTAAAATAATGACTCAACTGTATTCTGCCTACAAGAGACTCACCTCAGTTTTAAGAACACACACAGGCTTAAAGTAAAGGAATGGAAAAAGGATATTCAACTCAAATGGAAACCAAAAGAGAGCAAGGGTAGCTGCATGCCTGAGAAGGAAAACATGTATTTTCTGTTTTTGAAAGTACTTGGTAGAGTTTTCTGTTGCCTTGGGTGTCGTTCATGGGGGTGTGGTGCTTTTTACTGATTACATTGATGAGGAAACTGAAAAGAAAAAGTGCTAAAAGCCATAGGGAGAATCGGCAGCTGAACCCAGGAGCATATGAAAAGTGGTTTCTCTGCACTCCACCACAGCTTTTGGGGGACTTACTAGGGGAAGATAATCCACTAAGTCCTTGTAAACCTTGACTTATGGTTTACTTTGAGGCAGGGAGAAGATGAAACAAAAATTGTCACCAGAATTTAAGATGTCAACCTAATTATCAGAGCTTCCAGATACTACATCTAATTCGTGTGTTTATTTGGTGATTTTCTAAACCCATCCATCATACTGATAAGAATTCACTTTCCAGAGTGCTTGGTAATGTGCTTTAATAAGATGAAATCTTCTTGAATATTATTTTTCTTTTTTTAATATATTTTTATTTTTTTATTTTATTTTATTTTTTTGACAGAGAGAGAGAGATACAGAGACAGAGACAGAGAGAGAACTGAACTGGGGGAGCTCCCAGTTGAGCACATGGGTCCACAGTGGCCGGGGCTGGGATTCGATCCTTGGTCCCCGGCGCTGCAAAGTGAGCGCTCAACCCACTGAGCCATCCCGGCTTCCCATGAATATTATTTTTCAACTTGAACTTTCCTGTACTTAAATGGTTGGTCTGTGAACATGAGCAAGACTTTTGAGCATTGATTAGTATATGTGGATAATATGAGGTAGTGAAAGCTAGTGATTTCAAAAGTCCTTTAATATAAAATGGGCTCACGGGGTGCTTTTTCTCTTACACCAGAGCCTGAGCTGACAATCTTGCAGGCCCCTGTCCTCTAGCTCTTCTGAGGATGGTAACAAACACAGATGCCAGGGCCCCATCCCTCTAACCATATCCCAACTTCTGGGTATGGAGCTGAGTTCAAATATTTTGAAAGGTTCTTCAGATGACTCGAATGGCACCTGGGTGGAGAACCACTGTCACAAAGTGCTTTAGTTTTCATTCATTGAGTTTCTCATCTTTATAAAGTTTTTCTTTGAAATCACAGCCCAGAGGGCCCTGGTAACACTCCCTAGCCTTGATAAAAGAAAATCCTAAATTTGAATCTATTGGTTGGTTTACACTTGAGTCAACATGTTGAAGGTTAATCTTATCCATAGGGAAGAAATGAAAGTTGGTGGGTTTTTCTTTTTTCCCCAAGAAGGCCAACTCTTCTTATCTCATGTTAGACAACAGAGAGAGATGGCATTTTGCCTTTTCAAAACTCTGCATGCTCAGCCTGAATCAGCAATGGGAATGTGATCACAGCCGTCTTTCAGGTTTTCAAATCGAAGTTGTAAACTGCTGGGGGGCATATCTTTGTCTCAGATCTCCTTGTTATCTCCTACAAACTTCCTTATTAGGCTTGGTGAGTGGAGTACAAGGTTGGGCCCCACAGCCCCCACCCATCTTCAAGCTGGCTGCCCTTGGGGAGCACTCATCCTGTACAACCTTACCCTGCTCAATTAATATTCATTCATTCATTAACTCAGTAAGGTGTTCAACACATATTTCCTGCCTTTTGATTAAATGGGACCAAACTGGTTACATTTTCTACATTATAAGCACTTCCTAAGGCTCTCCTTTCCTCTTCATTCCACACTCCTGGTCTTAGCTGAAATCCTTATCATCTCCTTTTCTTACCTGGACATCTTCGGTGGCTCTCTGATCAGATTTGTTACCTCTAATCTCATGTCTTTCAAACTCAGCCTGCACACCAGCCGGAGTCAACTATTAATATTTAATTCTCACATATGGCCAGTTCTCATCCTGCTCAACACCCTCCAGAGGCTCCTGCCACTCTGATCCACAGTGCTCCGTTAAAGGTACTAGAATTTTCATGAGCCAGTGTCCACCCACTTCCTTAACAGCTGTCCAAATGCTCCAATCTCACTGGATCCGATAACAACGCTGATTAAGTGCTCTCCATGCATATCCCTTATGGGTGTTGTTTCACCCTGTCCTGTTTACCCCACTGCTAAGGGAGAGATTCCTGTCCTATGCTTATGAGCATGGCCAGGTACACACATGTCACTGGACAGATGAGATCAACAGCAGTTTGTTAGTCACATATACTCATAGCACACCAAGAAGAACACTGTACACCAGGGGTGGCCAACAAGTCGATCGCGGTGCCAATTTTGGTCGATCGTCGATTGCTCGCAATGTCTGGGGTGGAATTCCGTGTAACATGGACTTTGAAGCGATTGTAGAAGACAAAACTTTCTAGCAATAGTTTAATGCATTCTGGGAATTTGCCAAGGTCATAAATTCCTAGAATTTTGACACTGTGATCTCCGCCCACCCAGACAATACATTTTGACTTATGTGTTACACTTGTCACCAGACGCAACACGTGAAGGCAACAGTTACGACTCGACTCATCGAAGAACACAGTCAGTTAGCTTGACTATTTGGTAGTGTCATACGGTAGCTTCTTTTCTTTTGTATTAACAGTATTATTATCAATACATATTATTTATCCTCGGTGACCACGTTGAGTTTCAATTTTTCTTCTGTTTAAAATGTAAGGACCTTTTCTTTGTTTTAAATTAAATTGCTTTTCTTACCTATCTATTTACTTGATAAGTGAGCATTCTCGGCAACAGATCTCTAAACTGCGGTCATTACACTGAGAGAAAAATAAGGGACACTATTACAAATATATTAGGAATAACAATAATTCTATTTAAATTAAGAAGTCAGTATTGTAAACCGTAATAAATATATTGTCACTTTAACATACTTCTTGTAAATTTGAATATATCTATATTAGATTTCAATATACTTGTATTCTTGTCCCTGATCGTAATATGCAGTATTGTTATGGTTTTTCTCAATGTAACGGAGATAATTGCCGCAGTTCATGAGTTTTTGAATTTTCTAGGAAAATATTTAATTCAATATTTATTCTTTAAATTGTCATATTTCTTTGCATTCTAGTATACCCATGAACATGAGTAGTAAACCGAAAAAATCGAAAACTTATCACTTCAATGAAGAATGGGAACTCGATTACTTTTTTACAATGGT
>PVKE010052334.1:0-10371 GCA_004027555.1 Craseonycteris thonglongyai
AAAACCTGAAAACCTTAATCTTTAAAGATGTTTGTACCCGCATGTTCATCGCAGCACTGTTCACAGTGGCCAGAATATGGAAACAACCAAAATACCCTTTGACAGATGACTGGATAAAGAAGATGTGGTACATTTACACAATGAAATACTACTCAGTGATAAAAAACGATGAAATACAGTCATTTGTGACAACATGGATGGACCTAGAGACCATCTTATTAAGCAAAATAAGTCAGATTGAAAGAATCAGGAAACATATGACCTCACTTATAGGTGGAATATAAAACTGAAAGTAACAAAGACACAAAGACCTATGGACACACTCAATAGCTTGGTGATTGCCTGAGGGAAGGGGAGGAGGAGGGAAGGAGAGTGGAAGGGGAGCTGGGAGAGGGTACCAGCATTATGGACACACTCAATAGTGTAGTGGTTACCTGGACAGGGAGGAAAAGGGAGGAGGGAGAGTTGTGGGGGGAGGTGGGAGTGGGCACCGGATATATGGTGGTGGAGAGGGAGCTGGTTCTGGGTGGTGGGCACATAATGTGATGCATGGGTGATGTGATGTGGACTTGTGCATCTGGAATATATCTAATTGTTACCAACCAATGTCACCCCATTAAATTTAACAACAACAATAAAAAGATAAAATAAATAAATAAATAAAAAATAAAGATAGGCCAGTATTATAAATCTTGTAAAAAATGGATTCCCTTTTAGTTTAAAATGTTTTCTGTATTTTACACTATAAAATGTCATATTGTATGATAAGTAGATTTTGCCACAATTTAAAAAATTTTTCTAAATATTTTTCAAAAAAAAACCCCAAACCATATAAAAAAGAGAAGCCAATTACTGTCTTGTTTTGCTTCACTGTCTACCTGTTTTTGCCACCCCCATTTTACAAGGCCACTGGGGCATGATGAGCAAGAGGGCCCCTGAGTAATTGAAGGTTACAGGTGGGACCTAATGAGTGCAGTTACCGTGGAAGCAAGATACAGTATGCCCACAGACAACGAATAAAACCCTTCTACTGCATAATTGCTAGACTCAGGCCACCTTTGTCTACCTCAGACCACCTTGTTTATGCTGCTTAATAAATACTCAACTCTCCTCCTACTCAGGGAGGTTCTGGTACACTTGCTTGACTTCTTGCCACTCAAAGATACAATTACATTTATCTCTTCACTAATTTTAGAGTCCCGTGACTTCTTCACTGGCCAAAACCTAACAAAGATCTGTTCAGTATGTTTTATACTTTGTTGAAAATATGATTCTAAAAAAATTGTGATGTATTGCCAACAAAAACCTACGCTAAAGGTTGCAAAGTGCATTTGCAAATTTGTCAATGGAAATGCTGATTCCTTGCTTTTTGGTTGTCAGCAGAAATTAGATTATGGATTGTAATTACGTAATATGAAAAAAATGATGTGCATTTTAAAAGAAAGTTATAGGGCATGGAAACACAATTTTGAAGAAACTTAAAGTAGTTTCTCCTAAACATGGTTATTTCTGAATAAGTGAGGAGAGACAAAATAAGTAGAACTGAGAAAGTTCTAGAATTGTTACCAGAAGGCAACTGAGTCTGGGCTTGTGTTACCTGTGCCATTCAGCCAATAGACTGACGCAGATGTTGGATCATAGAATAAGCATTTATTGCCAGAGCACCAATGACCTGAGAGGGCAGTGGGTTTCTACCCTGAAATACTGACTTAACATTCTCCGTCTGGTCAGGAGTTCTTTGTTTTTGTTTTTTTTAATATATATTTTATTTATTTATTTATTTGTTTGTTTGTTTGTTTGTTTTTGACAGAGGGGGGGAGAGAGAGAGAGAGAGAGAGAGAGATAGATAGATAGATAGATAGATAGATAGATAGATAGATAGAGAGAGAGAGAGAGAGAGACAGAGAGAGAACTGAGCTGGGGGAGATCCCAATTTAGCATATGGTTCCGCACGGGCCAGGGCCAGGGCCAGGATTCAATCCCCAGTCCCCGGCTCTGCAAAGTGAGCACTTAACCCACTGAGCCATCCCGGCTTCCCCTGGTCAGGAGTTTTTAAAGGAAACTTTTGGCATTCTTCCAGAGGATGCCGGGGACATACTGTTGCATGAAATAATCAACAATCACTGTTACTAGGGAATTAGTAGGCTCTACTGCTTGGTAGGGGCTAAGGCAGGGAACGATTTATTATGGTTTGAGGTCCTAGCATCAGTCTTGGCATTTTTCAGTCTGGTTCCCAGGGGAGGCAGTCCATGGGCCACTCTGCCTTCACAAGTCTAGTGCTAAAACACAACTGAGGCCAAGATGTTATGTTAATTTGACAGAAATTCTGTATCTATGGTTAGTACACCTGAAGATTTGTTCTCAGAACTTATTTTGATGTTGACCAGAAATTGATATCATAGGGGCTAAGTGCTTAAGTAGAGTAGAAACACAGTATGTGTACAGATAAGTAGGGATATCTAAAGGGAAAAAAGTAAGTAAATTACAGTTTTATCAGGTGTAAATAAAGCCAACCTGAAAATAAGAAGTTTTAACTTCAGGTTTTAAAGATTTATTTTATTGTTTTTGACAGAGAGGGGCAGAGACAGAGAGAAGGGGGAGGGCCCAGAGTAGTCTCCATAGTTGTACATCATCAGTATTTTAAATAGTTTCATTCCACACAGGTGGGTTGGGGGGCTCGCAGGGCAGGAATGAAGCAAGGGCTCCGTATGGGAGGCACATCCCCATAAACTGGGGGCCGAACTAAGGGCATCCCACAGGGGAATTTTGCCTTGGCAAGAACCGAACTGGAGGCTGCACCCCAGTTCAGCATATAGGTCCAAACAGTCTGGGGCTGATCTTTGATTCTCAGACCCCAGGGCTACAAAGCAAGGGCCTAAACCATTGAGCCATCCTGGCATCTCTAACTGCAGGTTTTAACCCAGGGCCTTATTCTCAGAACCCAGCTGCTTGTTTGGCAGTAACCATGGGTACTGACCCTGCCAAGACTTCCTGGCAGTAATTTTTTAGCTATATTGACCTTAGGCTGGAGATTCTATGAGGCCTATAATATGGGGACTCTTGTGTCCAGCCCCATTACAAATTGTTTGTGAAGAATCTTGAAAAATTTTATATATAATTAACTAAATAGGATTCATTAAGTAAATTTAAATATCAAAAGTAAGCCAATGCAAAATTGAAAGTGAGTTTTCTCTCTGTGTGAGGTAGATCAAAGTTTCTTAGACTATTGGCCTACTACTGATATTATGGGAAGTTTTCTGCTAAAAAGTAAAGAATTCTGGTGCCTATAGGCAGGGGCAGTGCTTACACTCAGCAGAAAATTTCAAGAGTGTGGTCATTGTCCCTTACCTCTGCAACCATACTTACTTTATAGACGAAAAATGAACATACAATAGGAGGGCATGTAAGTGTGAAATTCAAGAAATCAGTAACTTAGTTAGCTCCTGCTGCATTAATCCACTTAGTCTGCTTTGTTAATTCCCTTAGTTTATAGTCTGAAACACTTTATAGTTTTATTTTCTTTTGTCCACTTTCTTAAGGCTACACATACTGTATTAACCCAATTACTTCTTAGTAATTGTGCTGGAATCCATGTTCTGAGCCCAAGATAACATTACCTTGAAGCAGACCTAGCCCTGCCTCACCAACTCCCTTCCCCCAGTTTTTGTGGCTCTTCCCCAATCTTCATGCCTATACAACCTTTTGGTCTTGCTAACATCATGAAAGGGAGTCTTTGAGACAAGTATTCAATCACTGTCTCCCCTAAATGCCAGAATTTTGAATAATCCTGTTACCAGAGAATGGGATCTTCCTCGGTGCTGTCTCCAGGTCCTTGGAATCTCAAACAAAGAATTGAGCAAAATACCAAAACACAGAGGAGAAAGAAAAGTTTACTGATAGAGAAAGCAGTGAAAGTACACTTCCAAGAGGTGGAAGCAGGCCTGAGCAAGAATTGGCTCAAAAAAGCCTGAGTACAAAGGACTGAGCACATTTTACTGTCTTTCTTTGGGAAAAGAGAATACACTTTTTCGTGTGGGATCTTTTGATTGACAGCCCTGATTGATAGGGTCTCTATTACTTTACTTTTTTAACTGAACAAGTTCTTTCCCAGAATGAATATGGTAAAACCCATTAGGGAGGCAAGTCTTTATGGCTATTTTATTACAATTTTATTACAATGTGGCTGAGGTTCAGGCTAAGGACAAGGTCTAATGGTTTGCGCCTGCATCAAAAACAAGCTAATTCTGTTTGTGGTCTTACCTCGCTTTTTCAGGGCGGATTTGGCAGAAAGATTTGTCTCTAGGGGCTGAGCCTGAGCAGTTCCTGGGAGTGGACACTGATGGTAGAAGGCACTATTGTGGCAGGAAGATTCATCTCTAGGTGCTGGTTCGGGAGATCCCTCAGAGTAACTACTGGTAGAGTAAGGCACTATTGATTATATTGCTTCCCATGGCTATTTGGTGTGGTACTGGTTTTATTACTTCCCATGGCCATCTGGTCTGGTGCAGAGTCTCCTGGAAGGGTGGCAAAGGGGGCAATTATCCCAGGAATGTGAACTCTATAGGAGGGGTCCCTGAGATTCTCTGTTCTGTCTGCCTGCTTTTTTTTCTCAAGAAATGTGATCCCTATACTTCCCTTTGGGAAGTTGATGGGCTGAAGTTCTTTCTCTATACCTACTTTCTGCTGAGTGTGGCCATTGTCCCTGCCTATTGGGGATTGTGAAACTCTCCCCCCTAACTAAACTAAAAGGGAGGGGTCTCAGGATCCATCCAGAAGTCTCATTCTGTTCTTCAAATGAGGTGGGTTGGAATTCAATCTGGGTTATCAGCCATGTTTCCAAGGTCCTGAGACCAGTAGAAACAGACTTAATTCATACAGTTGCAATAAAAAGTATCAGTGTATGAAGCCAAACCCAGCACCCCGGGTACAGGCTGTCCTTGAGAGGGAAACTTATCTTAGCCTCACAAGGTCTGTGGTCCATCTGGCCTAACTGTTATTTCTTGAGAATTTTCCTTTCATTGATCTGAAAAGCTAGTGAGACTACAATTAACAAGTAGGAAAGAAATTTTATGTTAATCAACTAGCATAGTCAGTGGAGGCATTTCATTCTTAAAATTAGCTACCTTTAATTAAAAAGGTAGCCCCAAAACTGAAAGAACAATGCAAGGGTTAAAAAGTGGGTTTTTAAAGAAAAGTTAGGGGCTTAAAGAAAAGCATTTTCCAAGAGGGGCCTTTCTTCTATCAATCCTACTTTTCTTTTCACCAACCTTGTCTTTGGTTTTTGGAGGTGGCAAGGAGCCCCTAAACTTGGTAATATGTGGCTTCATATGAAGTCTTCTTGACTAAGATTAATTCAATGTAACAGTCTTAACCCAGAAACTTTGCTACTTCCCTTGAAGGATGAAGATATCTGTAATTGTGTTTTGCTTACTGAACACCTTCTTATTCTTATGAATGATTTATAGAAAACTTTTTGCTAATATTGCCTTAATTAGGTTTACAGATGATTATTCTCTGAAGGATGACCAGGGATATTATGGCCAAATTATCCAGACCTCAGAATGTTTCTTCTCCCTGTTAAATCAACAAGACTCTTGTATAGTTCCAATGGACAGCTACAGATCATATATGTGTATGTATGTGTTATATATATATATAACATATACACATACACATATATAGCAACAAAAGGGGGAAACTTTGATTCAGACAAACAGATATGTCTTGGACCCAGTCAGAAATCAATCTTACTTATAAAGGCTCAATTAACTATACTTCAATGTGTACAGTAACTAACACATTGTAGACTTGAAAAGATGATTTCATAAAGTAACATCCTACTGTAGTTCATAAAATATATAACATATTTATCTCTTTAAACTTTAACAATGGAAATTATTCCACAGGTCCCAAGGCTTTTCACACTTCCTTTATGGTCCATTTGAGGCCTGGTAATGGAATTTTATTCAAATGCAACCATCTCAAAAATACAAATATGTTTTAGTCATAATTTGTATTTTCTCTCACTGGGTTAAGGTATTCCCTTGCAGGAGAACAACAGCCTTTTAATGATAGGTAAATTATTAGAAAAAAAGACTCAATTGGAGAATTCTCTGAGTTATATAGTGAGTGGGAGAATCATTTTACTAGGTAAATAATGCAATCCATTTGTAATATGTGTCCTATTTTATAGCATTTTCATTTTGCTTATCACAGCAGTCCTCTGGACTGATGGAATATAGAAATTGTACAATTAAACCTCAACCAGGTAAATTTTCAGAAGGCTTAATCTCTCTTGACCAAAAGTTCTCCTATAGTGGTTCCCAACCTGAGATTTACTTCTTTTAGTAAACATAACCTTCCTCCTCATTAGTCATTTGTTAGACTATACATTTGAACAAAGGAACATATAAACCAACCTTACTAAAAGGAGACATTCCATCTTATTATCTAGACTTTATTAGCCAGCTTTAAAAAATTGGTAAGTTAGTAACTTGTTCACTTCTGTGTGCTCCCAGGATATGAAGACTTCAGAGACCATGACTCATGACAAGATTTTATTACATCAACTAAAAACTCTCTCAAACCTCATTGAAAGGGACTTATCAGCAAATATCAAATCCTCATTGAGGATGAGAAGCTGCTGAAATCAGAGGCAGATGGCTGCCCCACGACATTGAAAAGGCTTGTATACCTACGTGATTAATATTAGACTTTAAATAACATTTTGTGTGATTTTCTTTACCTGTTTTCTAATATTAGTCATCATAGTTATACTTCTTCTCTGGGTTTTTTCTCAAACCCTGTTCTTATATAGCTCAACTATTACTTACTGAAGGTATATAATAACTTTTTTTAAAAGATTTATTTTATTGAATTTTGACAGAGAGAAACAGACAGAGAGAGACAGAGAGAAGGGGGAGGGCCCAGAGCAGTCTCCATAGTTGGCATTAGTTTTTCATATAGTTTCACTCCATAGGCGGGCACAGGGCTGCTCAGCACAGGAACTGGGCCGGGAGCCTCCCACATAGGTCCCAGCAAGAACTGAACTGGGAGCACACCCCAGTTCAGCATGTGGGTCCGCATGGGCCGGGGCTGGGATTCAATCCTTGGTCCTCGGGGCTTCAAAGTGAGCGCTTTACCCGCTGAGCCATCCCAGCTTTCCTGATATAATAACTTTTATATTATAAATAATACTATTTTTGTATTGTTTTTGAAAGAGAGAGAGAGAGAGAGATACAGAGAGAGAGATACAGAGACAGAGAGAGACCTGAACTGGGGGAGCTCCCAGTTCAGCACTTCAGGCCCCACGGGCCCGGACGGGATTTGATCCTCTGGTCCCCGACACTGCAAAGCGAGTGCTCAACCCACTGAGCAATCCCGGGTTCCCCAATAATACTATTTTTATGATTTCTCTTTTAAAATGTAAAGGAGATGTTATTAAAGAAGGAAAAAAATAGGATGTATATATGTTTTGAAAGAATAAAGAAGTTTGTTCTAATAAGTTGATTATTTCTAAATGAGGAAAAGGAGACAAACTGGGGAAGGCAAGTGAAATGGTAGAATGTTAGTTTAAAAAATTGAAAGGAATTTTACGTATATATGTTAGAACCCAATTATGAGAACATGGTTACCTCCTAACCCAATGAAGATTAAATATGTTATTTCAGAAAGAAGCTAAAGTGACTATTTAAATGAATCAGCCCCCATGGTTGCTGCTGAGGCATAGAAAATTTACTTTTTATAAAAACACTTATGTTCCTCATAAACTCTGAAAAAATATTTAGATGATAATTATAATTTACATTATTGTGTTGTTATGGCCTTGCCTTGATTAAACCTAAAAGTTCCTAATTGCACAACTAATAGGAATCAGGTTAATAATGAGTGACACTTAAATGCTTCCAATAAAAAGTGGATGGGATATAGTAAAATAATAACAACAACAATAGTAAATAAAAACCCATCTCATGGTTAAATTGTGAAAACTTAAGAGATATATGGTGTACCCACAAACTACAAGTAAATGCTGTAGTAGATGCAAAATACAAAAAATAAGAGTTAAACTTGGATCATAAGAGTTTGTAGGTTAAAAATAATCCAATGTGCGTTTTATTTAGTGAAGTCCCATAAAACCTGACTGCCTGCTATTTTACCCTTTCTTTTTGAGAGAAAAAAATTATGCATGACTGTCACCTAAGGTTACAGACTTGCTCCATCCCCAGTGGTCCAACATTTTAGCCAGACAAATGATGACACAGATTTCCTAAGAATGCACCTTTCTTGTACCGTGTGATATTATTCAACATAAATATTGATCATCAATGCATCCTTTGGATTAATTTACTACCACAAGAGGGGTGTGTGGACAAAGAAGGGCCACATGCTTCACCTGACAAGCCCCTGGGAGACCAGTGTGGTAGGCCCTACAAACTCAGAGACTGTGATTAACCACAGAGTGATATGGGACAAATAAAGAAGCCCCTCCTCCCTATTTTTAATAGAAGTTTCTGGTCTCCTTTTCCTTAGTTCAATTAGCTCCCCAGTTTTACTATTTTCTTTGTTCTTAGAATTCCCCCAGTGTCTCTGATGTAAGTTAATCTTTCTTAAGTCTCTAGCCTTACTGAATCACCCTGGAATCTGTATCTGCCAGATATCAATTATCCTGAAAACTGATTTAGATTGTTGATAATGGCCAAGCGTTCTTTTCAGTATTTTTTGTATTCAACTCCTGGGCAGATAACCTCCTCAAGAGTCTGCTTTTGGGCTAATGTTTTCAATGAAGCTTCTAGACCATCCCAACCAAAGAAGTCAATTCTGTCTTTGGAACAAATCTCAAGACCCCTTCTCTCCTTATAGCCTAGAAAGGGGGACAGCTACATGAGCCATCCTCAGTAGGCAGGGACAATGACCACACTAAGCAGAAAGTAAATAAAAGAAAAGAAAACTTCAGCCCCTTAGCTTTCCATAGAGATTTGGAGGAATCATGTCTCTCAAGGGGAAAGTAGGCAAGCAGCTAGAATAGAGGATCTCAGGACCCCTTCCATAAGACCCACCTAACACCTAAGTCTCATTATACCATTATTATATCATACTTATGCCCAAAAGTTCATTAATATTGTTACGTAAGGCAGCTAGAATAGAGGATCTCAGGACTCCTTCCATAAGACCCACCTTCCACCTAAGTCTCATTATACCATTATTATATCATACTTATGCCCAAAAGTTCACTAATATTATTATGTAAGACTAAACTCTGGAAAGGGTCTTACACAGGTGAATAAAGGTGATGTAATGTCCCATCATTCAAGACTGTTAATCAAACTGTCAATCAAAAGGCCTCACCCACCAAAAGGTATGACCCTTCTAAGAAAAGAAGATAAAACTGTCCAGATCTCCATAATTGAGGCTTTTGAGCCACCTCCTCTTGCTCGAGGCCCATTTCCCCTCTTAAAAGTGTACTTTATCTACTTTTATTCTCCATAAACTTTGCTGCTTACCCTCCCTTTCTGTGTTGATGTCCTCATTCACTGAGGCCATGAGATGACAAACTTCAGACAGAAGATACTGCAACAAAAGGATGGTGTAAGCCAGGGATTCCCAAGCCCGTGCCCCCGGGCACCATGGCGCCCATGGCCCGATTTGTGTGTGCCCGCCATTATTTGACTGCATCAGAAGTTTTTCATAAACACTAAGTAAAACTATAAACTTATTTTTACATTTGTTAGAATTTTAAAATATTGTTTGAGTATCTACACAGGTTTATTATATTCGTTGGTATGTTTGCGATATCGTATGAAAAAGTTTTCCCTAGCTTTCGCCTTTGTACATGTCGCGTCTTGTTTAGCCACTGCACTCTTTAAACTCTCCTCCACCCAACTGGGAGACGCGTAGTTGCCATTTTGATTGCGGTTGCTGGACTGACCGGGTCGTGACGGTTAGCTAGGATCACAGTGTTTTGATATATTCGATTTTAAATGAACTAAAAGCGAGGTAGGTAATCTATTATTATGGTGGCAATTTGATATGATACTGTAGTTCTATAACTATTTTTATTTTTATTTTTTTAGTCCTAAAATGAGTGGACCAAATAAGAGAAAACGAACCTATAATTTTAACACAGACTGGGAGGAATCATATTGTTTCATTAATTTAAAAGGTAAATGCGTTTGCCTGTTGTGTGGCAGTAGTATTGCAGTGCCAAAAAACATAATGTTGAACGTCACTTTCAGACAAGTCATACCACTTTTGATACGAATTATCCACTTAAATCTGAAGCAAGAAAGAAAAAAATAAATCAACTAAAATTAAGTTTAACTACTCAACAGACTGTTTTCACTAGACATGTGGAAAAATCTAAAAAGGCAACCA